>CAAKMY010036041.1:926-13373 GCA_901111285.1 Corrigiola litoralis
AGCTTTTCAGTTTTCTCACCCTTTTCTCTCCTTACATATTCCTTGATCCTCCGATTTGATACACACTTTTGTGATTGATATTTAGCTTTTATTTTTGTTTATATGTATTGATTTATGGAAAGTTTAGTAGGTTTTGTTATGAAATTAGTTTATAAGAGCTACATATTGTTAATCTAAATTGTATGAAAAGTTTAGTAGGTTTTGTTATGAAATTAGTTTACAAGAGCTACATATTGTTAATCTAAATATTGGGTTTTGAATAGGTTTAGGAATCATCTTGGTTTCATTGGTTTTGATGGACTTGAACAGTTTGGGTAATTTGGTAGCTATAATTTATATCCTCTTGATATTTTTGCTCAAATTTAGTGTTCGGTCATGCTTTGCATTAAGCTTTACCCCCTTTATTTTCTTGATCTTTGCTCCTGTTTTTTCATGTTTTCCTGTTTACTACTTAAGTTTACAGCTAGCGGAGAAGGTGAAGGCAATTGGTCAATATGTTGGTGTCACTTCATCAGTTTCAATCTTGAATAAAGTCGCAATAACTATTTCTTTGCCTTAGCCATATATATTTATCCAGTGAGAAAATTTAGAGACCGTTAAATAATATTAGCCTGGGAACTTGGATAGACCGTTTCGCCTACCGTAACGATGAAGTAGAGTTGTTTTGAGATGAGGTAAAAGAATATCACTCTGTCTTTAGGGTTGTTTTTATTTCTTTTTTGTTAAAGGCTGGAGGGAGGGGTATTTTGTATATTATATTTCATGACACTTATGTATATCATTTGTTGACAACTATGTTTAGAGCGAATTCTCTTTTAAATTTATAGTTTTACCTCGATCATTATAAGAGTTGTGAGATATTTTTATGAATAGGTTATTGGTTGTGTTGTATAATGCCTATATATTTCTTAGATGTATATTTGATTAGCATCTTTAATTGCTTCTTAAAGTGCTCTTTGTAAGGTACGATCATCTGTACACACAAAAGTGCAAATACTTGGATCATCTTTTTAAGGATCAGCCTATGCTTTGCACGGGCTTACAAACTAGTTATGTATTAAAACAGAACTAATCCTCTAAAAGTCGCAGTTTTCTATGATACCGTGAAAACCTATTTATAAAAGTGGTAGTCATTTCAATTGTCCTCACTTTTATGACATATAGTTATCTTAAACGAGCCTCCCCCGATTTGAATTACTTATGAGGATTTAACAAGGGTTGCTAGGTTTAGAATGAGTTTTTGTTTAAGTTGATTTCCCGTTCATTTGGGGTTGTTTTCCTCTTTAGGCAACAAAAAAAAAAACAAAAGATATCCCCTAATCCTTCACCCCCTCGTCTTAAGATTAATTGCTCTAGTGTACCAACAAATAAAAACAGAGAATGTTAACCCATCACATGTGACTCAATTGGTAAGAGGTTCCTTCCTCTATCCTCTTGGTCTTGAGTTCGAGCCTTAACAACAACCTAATGTTGCATTTATGCCTTATTGGCCCCCTAGGGTCCTTGGTGTGCTTGAGTTTGAGCTAAAAGGTAGCTTATGGTATTCCCCCCTCTTGCCTCTTAGGTCGAGCCGATCAACTTTAGCTGGATAATTCCCTGGGATTTTTTGCCGGCTAGAGTAGCGGCTGAGGGTACTCACATAGTTAAAAAAAATAAATAGAGAAATGTATGTTTGATTTAAAAGAAAGCCCAAACATTGAGATCAAGACACCTTGGGCCATACCATGACACACCCACAAAAATGAAAAAACCACAACATTATTACATTTACACACTACAAAAACCTCCCCAAAAACCCACACTTCCCTTCCTTTTCTCACCTCACCTTCACCGGATAAGAAAGCCTCTCCTTCGCCGGCGAAATAAGTTAAGTTTATATACTCATTTAATACCCTTCAGTAATATATTCCTAGAATTACTAACTATATTACATACTGTAACAAAATAGTTACTTTTTTGTCATTTCTGTTAATATGAGTTAAATAGTTGTACACAAGACAGTAAACATAGAAATTATGGATTTAATGGTACCATGTAGTCATACCCATGAAGGGTTTTGCTCATTTCACTGTATTCAAACTTCTAGTGTAGGGAAATACGTGTCAAGTGCTAGGGTTGCTAGTAAAGTTAGCTATGTTGTTCCTGACTTGAGGATAGTTAAGGGGTGTAGAAAGCAGAGGGAATATCGGGTTTGCGCTGTGTCGAAGAATTTGAGGAATGAGCCTTATGGTGCTATTAATGGTAGGGTGACTCACCATGAGAGGAAGTCGAATGATGATCGGTTTGATGGCGAGGATAGGGGTAGGGATAGGGATAGGGATGGGGATTCGATGGGGAGTGGTCTTTCGAGTTACGAGGAGTTTGAGAGTAATAATCATCTTCGTCGATTGGTGAGGAATGGGGAGCTTGATGAGGGGTTTAGGTACCTTGAGAGTTTGGTTTATAGGGGAGATATCCCGGATAATATTCCGTGTACTAGTTTGATTCGCGGGCTTTGTAGGATTGGAAAGACGAGGAAGGCGACTAGGGTTTTGGAAGTTCTTGAGGAGTCGGGAGCGGTGCCGGATGTGATAACTTACAATGTTTTGATTAGTGGGTATTGTAGAGCCGGGGAGATGGAGAATGCGTTAAGGCTTCTTGAGCGTATGAGTGTTGCTCCGGATGTTGTGACTTATAATACGATCTTGCGTTGTTTGTGTGATAGTGGGAAATTGAAGCAGGCAATGGAGGTTCTTCACCGCCAGTTGGAGAGGGAGTGTTACCCGGATGTGATTACGTATACAATTTTGATTGAAGCACATTGTAAGGAGAGTGGGGTTGGTGAAGCTATGAAGCTTCTTGATGAAATGAGAAGCAAAGGGTGTAAGCCTGATGTGGTCACCTATAATGTGCTTATCAATGGGATTTGTAAAGAAGGAAGATTGGATGACGCTATCAAATTTTTGAATAGTATGCCTACATTAGGTTGCCAGCCGAATGTAATCACCTACAATATAATCTTACGAAGCATGTGTAGCACTGGAAGGTGGATGGACGCTGAAAAGCTATTGTCTGATATGCTCAGAAAAGGTTGCGCTCCCAGTGTTGTTACCTTCAACATACTGATCAATTTTCTGTGTAGGAAAGGTTTACTGGGCCGCGCAATTGATATTTTGGAAAAGATGCCTAAACATGGATGTACTCCGAACTCCTTAAGTTACAACCCTTTGCTACATGCATTCTGCAAAGAAAAGAAGATGGAACGGGCTATTGAATACCTAGGCATTATGGTCTCTCGGGGGTGTTATCCTGATATTGTTACCTACAATACTATGCTTACAGCGTTATGCAAAGATGGGGAAGTTGATGTTGCTGTAGAGATTTTGAATCAATTAAGTAGCAAGGGTTGCTCTCCGGTTTTGATTACTTACAACACGGTAATTGATGGGCTGGCAAAGACAGGGAAGACAGAGCAGGCTATAAAGCTTCTCGATGAGATGAGGAAAAAGGGTCTGAAGCCTGACATAATTACTTACTCCTCTCTTGTCGCAGGGCTTAGCAGAGAGGGAAAGGTTGACGAGGCAATCCGTTTACTTCATGAGATAGAAGGATTAGGCATCAGGCCTAATACAATCACATATAATTCTATCATGTTGGGACTCTGTAAGGCCCGAGACACTGCTCGTGCTATTGACTTCTTGGCTTACATGGTATCAAGGGGTTGTAAACCTACTGAAGCTACATATACCATTCTCATTGAAGGTATTGCGTACGAAGGTCTAGCTAAGGAGGCATTGGAGTTGCTGAATGAGTTGTGTGCTAGAGGATTTGTGAAGAGAAGTTCAGCTGAGCAGGTGGCTGTGAAGATGTAGATTAATGTGAGTTTGTAGCTCTTGCTCTTCCATCGTGCTCCAGCTTTTTCTTTCATGATTTGAGCTGCTCTCACAGTAGTGTCAGGATTCAATTTTGTTAGTGTTCTTGAATCCTTATGAATGGTTCAGTAATAGTAAGTTCTGTGTAACCTCTGCTTAAATAAGTAGGCTTTGTACCACCATTGGCAGTTTGGCACCATATAGATGCTACCTTTTCTTATACGAATGAGGCTACTACAAACAGATCTTGTTTTGAACTTGTACTCCCTATTTCTTTCGAGTTAAATTCGTTTATCTTTGTTTGTGGCTTCTGGGTTCTGACTTCTGAGAGGTTAATTTTCTCTTTTGTGGATTAGGTCTCAAGTTGTAATTACTCTGTTTTGGCAGAACTGTTAGAATATTTGAGTGTAAAGAATGACTACTTATCATCTCGAAGGACTTGATTCGGTCTCTCATTAGACCCGGGAGATGGAATCCTGTATGTATCAGATAACATGACTTGGAATGTAATCTTTAGCTGTCACATTAGAGCCAAAGATGTGTTTTCCAGGATCCGATGGCAATTAGTCTTGGAGTGTTTTCGCCTTTTGAGTAATATGCTGCATATTTGTAGCCTTTAGCTTGGTACTAAAGTTCAGGCCTGAGCTCATAAGCTTTTAACTTTGCACAAGGCCGTGTGGTCCTGTGGTGAAGTACTTTCAAGTTTGGTAATTGGTACTGACTACTGAGTACTGACTAGCAGCGCTCAACTTAATGGTTAGCACAACAGTTGGTGGAACTAAGGTGGATTGCAATTACAACAGTTGGGTTTTGGCCCAATTGGTTTGGAGAAAGGGAGAAGTCCCCTATGATAGAATAGGAACTGAAATAGGTACTGGTAAGAGGACATGAAATGAGAATTCTCTGATATCAATGAGAATTCTCTGGAATCAAGTATATGGACAAATAATCTTTAGGAAAATTTTTATTTTTAAAAAATAGGATCGCTAAATACCAATATTCTTGTTAAATACATCACGTTAGCATCTTTTGTAGTCATAACAATTTACCGATTGATTCTGGAAGAAAAATTTGTTAAACATGCACCACCAGCCCGTGTCAATATGAGTACTAAGTTATCAAATTAGTACTATATGATTCTGTATTTTCGAAATGGGTATAGAATAGATAGAACGATTAGAAATACCGGTGTTTCATTGATTCATAGGTATTAACTGGCAAGAATGAACAAAAGACTTTTGAACCAATTGCTCTTGCCTTGGTGTGGTCGTATATTACAACTGAAAGCTGACAAATACATTATTTATACTTAAAGGACCATTATGGCGCCTGTAGCTCAGCGGATAGAGCGTCTGTTTCCTAAGCAGAAAGTCGTAGGTTCGATCCCTACCTGGCGCGGAGCTTTTCTTTTTCTATTGTTGTTGTTTGGGGACTCCTAACTCAAAAAAATGAATAATGTTTCATACCATATGAACATAAGCATTACCAGCCAACATAATCAGCCAAACCTCAACATTTTTTCTGAAATACCACTTCCATTCAGCAAGACAAAACAAATTTCTACCATTGTTATTTTTCTTTACCACACACTCAAGATTCAGAAAGCAAGAATTGCTTTTTTTTGGTACAAAGAAAGCAAGAATTGTTCAAGGCAAACTGACTGTACTGTAAAAATAGTACGGCGTAGTACAGCAGTGGTGATCAATCTTTGCGTCAGCCAAAGAAAGCCCAAAGTCCATGATGATTTCAGGTACGAGTAGACTATGCTCAGAATTTTGATGAGGGTGTATTCTTACACGTTACCAAGATGACTATGCTCATGGTTTCTCTTCTAGATTTGCTGCCCTTCCAGGCTTCCAGCAGTTACTAAACCCACAAGAAACTAGTGAAATGTCAACTTTTATGTGTACAGACTACAGATTAGACAATAGTAGCATAGAAACTGATATTGAGGATCTAATTATATGCTTTATATAATTATATGCATTGGGGTCCTATTTGAGCCCTCACTATCCGAAATTTGACAGACGAAATTATTCCATTTCCTGAACATTAGCACTTTCAAGTGTCCTTCCGGTATGTTTACATTTCTATATCCAGTTAGAATTGGCCCTGTGAATACTCTGTTTTGTTGGTTGTGCCATCAAAAGTCTCATTGTGAAATCGTACACTATTTTGTCAAAGTACGTACAATATATAGCGTCAGCATAAGAAGTTATGAGAAACACAGAAATTTCATTACTATCATCTGTATATAAATGACACAGTCATGAGTTCATGACTGGATAGCAATTCAGCAACAAAAAGACTGCTCAATGATTTGCTTAAATAACCCATCTCCAAAACAAAGTAACTTTAGCCACTCAATTGTGCCTTCACATCGCTCAGCTTAAGCCTCAAACTAAGCCAATTCTCATGTCAGCAGGTTACATGGTGTTGATGAGAAGATAGTACTCTAAATTATACTAGTATCATATTAATACTGTAAGATATTTCACTAATCCAAACGCACTCAAGAGATGATATAATTTTCAGCTTATACACCAACCTCCTGAGACATTATGGAATGATAAATGACGATTTCTGATTAATCATATAAGCAAGAGAAAAGGTCCAGTATATGCAAGAATCCCGAAATAATTAAACTCATGTACATGATTAACCGTTAACAATAACCAATTGTTCTAATAAAAACCGTTCAAATCAACCATCAAAATATAGGGCACCCATCAACAACTACACCTTTGGCAGTTGGGCAGCTAGCTAGGTCACAGTGCTCCCCTGCCGTTCCCCACCATGAAAGTTGTGTACTTCCAAGAGCCAGATACAGGGCCACACTCATGAAAGCCACCCCAGCATCCAGGGCTGCTGAAAGCACATAGTTGTACTTCTGCCACCACTTCTTCTTGTAGCGTAACACGACGTAGTTGAAGATGAACCCGATAAATATCCAAGAGTTGAAGTTGATCGCAGATGCAGGGGGCATGGAGCCTGATGCACCGAGGAGCACCGGCAGGTTGATTAGTGGGATCCACGTATACTTGGGGAATGCCCTATGTAGCAGCCACACTAGAAGCGGACCAATAGCGCCACCAAGGAAGAACCAATTCAGGGCTCCATAGTTTCCTAAGGGACCAAACATCCTTCTTGGTCCCATTAATCCCCAAATGACGGATGCATCAAAAAATACTTTGTCGTTTGGACATGTCCATGTGCTGCCTTCAGGTTGATGACATATGTTTGGAACTGTATTCAGTAACCACCATGCTGTCGTCAAGTTGGCCGTTCCTGCTATTATTGTTCCAATGAACTGTGGTATATGCACAGAAGGTGTTAGTCTTCATGGGCATATCATGATAAATTCTATATATAAGTTGAAAAATTGAAGGTCTATGCTTTACATGATCAGGCTATCCTATATCTGTTACAGTCAACAATGTAGTTTACATACAGAGAAGCCATAGGATTACTAGAAAAAGAAGAATGTATGCTTGCTATTGTTACTCATGATCGCCCAAAAGGCCAAACCTCAAGTTATAACTTCAAAATGCATGCATACCCAAAGTGAATGTTTATTAAACATGGTTTTGTTTTTTACTACGTTAGGCATTATGTTTATCTAGCATAATTCAAAAACGGGAAATAAATTGTTGTGAAAGAATACTGAACGGCATATTAAGCAGGGCAAGAAAAACGCAAACGTGCATTGTCATAGTGATAAGTAGTTGAACTGACGATGAAATACCTGAACTATGAACATGGACCGAGGAGGGATCTTCATGTAATGGCCTAGCTTGAAATCATTAAGGAAGGATATAGCCTGTGCCATACTAATATAGCCATATGTTTTGAAACAAACATTGGCGATTGGTTTTCCGGGCAGCATCAATCCCATAATATACTCTGTAATGACATTTAGCCCTGGTGTCTGCATACATGGGGAAACAAAGAAATTGTCAACAATTAAAGTAACAATTAGAGACTATGTTACCAGGACTCTTCATTTTACGTCACAAACCAGTGTCGCACACTCAAATCTCCGACATGGGTGTGAGACTTGAACACTTCATCTCAAGCGAAAAACTTGTAATTTTTTCTAAAAAGCAAGTCTGTCGGATACTTGCAACCGAATCCAGGTAACATAGATTAGTGAGGTCAAGAATAAACTCAATCTTATTATCTACTGCCCCATTAAGCAAGAATGCATTTATGCTTTGTCTAAATCTTTGTTTTTCCTTTACGGTCTTAAGATTAAGCTTAGGAAGAGAGCAGAGAGTTCACCTGATTAGTGGTTGCTGTTATAATGCTGATCGGCAGAGTGAAGAATGCAGCAAGTGCAGCAGCAAAAATAAGGGCCCACCATGGCATCTGGATTTGATCATTCAAGAAGATGCAGAGCACCAAAGAAAGGGCCACTGAAGCTGCTAGAAGTATGTAAAACCACCAGTTAGGAATATCCTTGTATTTCCTCATCATCTTAGTGTGGATATCAACCTTGCCCCTTGACGATGCTTTGTATTGCTTATATATGTCCCTGCATCATTTCAACAATTAAACGAATTGAACTAGTAGTATTAACTATGAAACTCGGACTCTTCACTGTCAGACACTTTACACAATAGCCGAGTACGACACCCTGGCCTCTATGCACCTAGAGTATTAATTCTGTTCCGTTCATATTGTTGATCAGGGCACAATACTAACATGAAACTGGAAAGCAAGACTCATGCATATAAATAAATGTGAATGTGCTAATTTTACCTGCCATTGAACAGGGCAACATGTGTCAGAGTAGCCACAACAGATGCAAACCCAAGGCCGTAAGTTACTGCAAAGAAGGTGCTTAAATTAACTGGTCCTTGCTTCGCATAAGCAACCTTATCCAGTTCAAACTTATTATTCACAATGGCAGTGACATCGTAATCTTGCCCAGCATTGGTGAACAAACTTGAAGAGAAGAAGGGGAATTTGTTGGCATTGTACAAATTGAAACCCCAGTACACTATAGGCATAACAATGTACATGATCAAGGTGTACCCAAAAGCAATATTCATGATGGCAAAAAATGGGGTAACAAGAGGGCTGAGTAAGTAAGCAGACACGACATTCCAGTCGAAGGCGAACGCAGCAATCCCTAGACCTTGCATTCCTGATCCAATTTGGTGGGCTGCGACTGATTTGGGGAATGCATAACACAACAAAGCAACGCTTTGAAGTGTTGAGAATAAGTAGCCAGGAACTATGTACCAAGAGAAACTACATATCAGTGCTATGATGAAGAATTTGCTCCTTGATATACTTTTATCCTTTTTCCTGTCGTCCTTTTCATGTAGCGCCCTGCATATATTCGAACAAAAATGGGTTTAGACTCCTACTACTCTACTAGGAAGTGCATATTCTGGTAAAGAAGACTCCACAAGTATTCATAAACATATTGGAATAACATCATACCTGAAAAGTGAGACTTGAACAAGACTGCTGGGCCACCACATCTCAGCTGGATCAACCACATATTTCCTCAATATCCCAGCCCAACCATACCCAAGTACCTGCACCAAGGCAATTTATAGTTGTTATTAGCAATAATAGTACAGAAGGGAGTGCACATGTTCATTGTCTAAACAAAACTTATGGCATTTTTTTTCCTAGAAAAACTTAACATCACATGCATATTAAATAAACGTATCTTTAACTTTACTAGTACTAGTACTAGTATATATTCAAGTTTCTTTGAGAAAATGAAGTACATAGTTTTTTTCTCCCATTTTGTTTTCTAAAATCATTCATATTGACATGGTGACGCTTCTATCCAGTAGTAACAAAAGGACATCACAATGATCACGAAGAGGAGGCATAAGAGGGATTTAATTCTTTAAACATAACATTCACAATACTTTAGTCATTACCACTAAGCCAAGACCCCATCGACTACTTACCATCATTGAGTATAACATAATAACGCCGAGATCTCTAATGGAGATCACAAACATAAACATAATGCTTATAAACCAAAAATCCAAACTACCTAAGAAGATATCGAAACAAATTACCTGAGTGGTGATAATTAGGATCCAACTAGCAAGGAAGGAGATCTTCCTAAAATAAAAAGCCTTGATGATATCAACTATTCCCACAGCATACGCCGGACCACTCCCAAAACCAGACCCCGCATTAGCAAACATAGATATCAACACATGCTCCTTCACATTAAACGGACCAGGGTTGAACGAGAACTCCCAAGACCCTATGCGGTACACAGTGGTAGGAAGCACTCGAGCCATGAGCCGGCCGATAGGAAGACAAGCCACTTGAATGGTGATCATGGTAATGATAAGTGGTTGTGATCTGTACTGAAAGAACGTGTTGAAAAAGGATAGAAGCACGCATGAAACAAGCCCTAGGAACCACATTCGAAACGTCCATACTGGTAGACTAGGGTCGTCGTCGTTTGTCACTGTCAAACGCACTTGCTCTACTGGTGACTCTTCTAGTTGTTCTTGTTCATCTCCTTGTAGTTTTACAGTAGTTTCAAGTTCTAGTACTCCGCCAGTATCCCCCATTGTTGCTTCTTCGGCTTTCTACCGAGGACAAAATGTTATATGCCTATATATTTATCTTATATGGATCATATGCTAGGTTTTTGCATAGGTTTATTAGGGTTCGTAGGAGTTGGGTTGAGTGTTAATATATCAATCTTTATCATGTTCATAGAGTAGATAGGATTGGTGTTAATATATGTAGTTGGTGGAATATGAATCTGTATAGAATTTGGGGTAGGAGGGAGAGGAGTTTATGGTATCAGGAATCATTTTTTACTAGGATAATGCATGAGATAAGTTACACTCCTAGTACAAAACTACTTGGTGGAATTGTTGATACTTAAGCTTCTTTAGGTAAGCGCAGATTCTTTTCACACTCGAAACAACCTCCTACAAAACAGTAGATTCAGTACTTGGACTGTTGTGTAGAATTTGCTATGTACGAAAGTAAACAAAAAATAAAAATATATAATTCCATTTATGTATATAGTTCAATTCAGAAAATTGAAGAAAATTACTATTGAAGATCTTCTTAACATTTATTTGATTTTTTCTCCCTAGTCCCCTTTATGATTTCCTTCCGGTACGTATCAGGCATCTAGCTTAATCTAGCTATATAGTTTTCAGATATGTTGCTTATAATAAATTTCGAGAAAAATATTTTGTGACCTGTCTAATGTCTTCCGTGTTGTTTTAAAATATCCAATAGTCGTGGTTCAAAAAAAAAAAAAGAAAGATATCCAATAGTCGTAATAATTTTCTTATCAGACGTCATATGATATCTGATCAACTTCAGTGATTTTGGATATTTGGAGTTGTACCAGAAAATAAGGGTTCCCGACTTCCCGCAACTGAACAGATGGGGCTATTTTGAATCTGTACTGGGTCACTAGGCTGTACCTCAAGGCTCAAACTAACTCTATCATCGCTGCTCTATCATCTACCCAACTAGGAACTGCGGGCCTAACCTAAGTTGTTCTCGAATTCACCTAAAAGGCTAAAAATTAGAAACTGATGTATGGGCCTTGCTGCCTTGCATTTGGTATGTTTCGTTCTGTTTTTTTTTTTCTCTTTTGTGCACGTTGTTTGAAGCATAGTTAATTAACCACGGTACGGAAATCAAACGGACTTTCGTATGTTCGTGTATAATTTGGTAAACCAATAAAAAATATGGTCAAAAAGTATGTGGAAAAAATGTTAACCTTTAAAATACGAATATTCGTGTTTAATACGATTGAAATTTGAAAAATTCGGATAAATTTCGGAGCTAAAATCATACAAAAATTTATGAATTCTGAAACATCAAACAAAACTCCCTAATTTTTGGCAAAAATACTGATACATATATTTGTTTATTCGCGTTTAATTCGGAAAGACAGATTATTTTTGAATTTTAAATGCTAACAACCTTTTTTATATGTTTCACGCAAGTTTTTTTATGAGAAATACGGCATACACGTTTTATTCGCGTTTATGTCTTGAGAATATGGTATTCTGTCTTTTTAACAATTCGAGAGAAGTATTTGACTAATATTTCATTATTAAGAATATTTTGTTAAGAAGTATGATACTTATGTGATTAGATTCATATAAAAGAAGATTTTCATAAAATCAAATTTTAAATATTTTTACCAGATGTTTCGGGATATATTTATAAGGTAAAACTCAACCTCGATATGTGAAAAAGACTAGTAAAAAAGAAGCATAATAATATGTTGATAAAAGAGTGTTGCCTTTTTTATATAACTAGATAGCATCCCGTACTTCGCACGGTTAGGTAGTATATTCCATATAATATTCTAATGTTAATATTATGTTGTATTTTATTATTAATATATATTTAAATTGTTATAATAATATTCACCAACTATAATGAATATACTAACCATATTTATACAGTACTATGCATCTCCTATTTATTAAAACTTTATTAATCAACCATAGTGAGTATACTCCAAATAGATATAAGTATATACATACGTCAACCTTATAACAACTATAGTGAGTATACTAACCCTGTTTACGTAGTATATATCTTCTATTTATTAAAACTTTAT
>CAAKMY010036043.1:9856-21046 GCA_901111285.1 Corrigiola litoralis
TTGGTGTGGTTATTTTAGGTGATATAAGTTATCATTTCACCATGCTATATCGTTTGTTGAATTAATTTCTTCTCCCTTTTGTAGTCTACTTGCAAATTTCTCAAAGGAGGTGAAGTGTTGAAAGAGGTTCTTCGACTTTGTTTTTAGCGATATTTGAGGTAAACATTTTGTAAACTTGGGCCTTAATTTAACATTACAAATTCAAATGCATAAAAATTAAATCACGAAAATTTGATAATGGGTCGACGTACAACGAAACATCATGGGTATTTATTACGGATTGAATTAATAACGACTTTAAACAAAGCTTATTGCTCTCCTACTAAAATGGTCCAATTACTAAGCTCTAATGTTTAGAGGGCCACAACAAACAACTTCTCTAATAAAGGACATTTAATATACATTAAGCTAATCAAGTAATCCCTATATACAAACAACAAGATCTCACACTTCAATTTATAAATTAGTTTAATAAGAGCGAAACATGGTATTATTTTGTCCAACAAACTAACTCACATCAAATACATGCATATTTCCAAGTTAATAAGGGTGATTGTTCCAAAACATACAAAAAAATTCCCCGTGCTTTGCACGGGCTTACAAACTAGTATATACATAATAAATATAACAAATCTTAATTATAGTTTATGCAATTTTGTATCATGATTTATTAATAATCAAAGTTTCATCTCGAAGCATGTATAAAAATATATAGTGCAAATTGAATGTAGCGGAGTAGTATTTTCGAAAATTTTCATATATCATATATGATATAGTTTGCTAAACAAATTTAATGTTTTCAACTGAACAATTTAATTAAAATATAATATTTAATTATTTTAAGTTAAACTTTCATATATGGTAGTTATTTTAAAAGAAATTTTATTAGATGGTTATTTTTAAAAGTTGGTATATATATCTTAGTTCTTTTTATTTTTGCCTGATAATTAGTTTAGTGATCGTACTGATGAAGTGTTTATAGTATAAGATTATAGGAGTATCTAGCAACTGTACGTAACTTCTCATGGAATCTCTTTTCACTTATGTACGTAAGCAGCATTTTTATTATTCAAAGCCGACCTTACGACAACAGAAGAGCCGGCTGGTAGCTGAGTATCACTGCACATTTATATCACAGAGAAAGGGAGAGCGAAAGATGTCTATTCACAACTATAATAACTACCAGTAATCAGGATTTTTTAAGGAAACAAACTGGCAATTGAACAAACCAAAAAAATGTGTTTCGGAATACAATGGACAAACCCAGAAGGAAGCGGGAGACAATAAGATACAAAACTGTGGTTCTTTAAGTAGCCACCCAAAAAGGCTCCCAATTGATTAATCTCCTACTCCCCTTACCACCTTCTTTGCACCTACTTTGTCTTTGAATCTTTCCCAAACCCATTTTAACGTCCAAGTGTCGTTTTATGCCATTCACATCGTCTCGTACATATGTATCAATTTCTTTTTCCTTTAACATGTTTTTTTCAACGTCTACCTTTTTTCCTTTGTTATCTTCAAGTCTAACGTGACCTTCAAGTTGAACCTCGTTATTTTCAGAAGTTTCACAAGCACAGCTACTATCATCTTCATCATCTGAGGAAGAATCGTTGATGTCAGAAGAATAATCCCTCAGTAGTGACAACCTTAGTCGGCCGTCACTTCTTTCTGCTTGCAAATAAGACTGCATTGGAGGGGCGGAGACAGCCTTTATCACCAAACGACCATCTTCGCGATGATGTTTAACGTGAATTGAGTTTGAACCACTTATAGTAGTCAAGGGAGGTGGAAAGTTTACGGGCTTTACTTCCTTCTTGGGTTGTGGTTTTCTTCTTTCATTAGTACTTAATGGGAAGAATATGCTGCTTTCCATGATACAACTGCCTGTCTCGCAACCTAAGCTCTCCGTACACATTTCCAAGCTCCTTTCACTAAGCGTAGATGATGACCGCTTAGCTAGAGGGTGGATGTATACAGGTTGTTCTTTCTCCATTGTTTCTCTTCGACTACTTGAGAGAGCTTCAATGTCACCCCACCCAAACATGTTAGAATATGAGGATCTATTGTCAGCTCCAGTATCAGACTTTAAGCTAAGATCTTGGGAAGAGTTATTAGAAGTCTGAGGGAGTCCTAGTAATGATGGAGACAAGTTTGGTTTTGGTGAATTGAGTTTAAGGCTGAGTCTCGTCGACTCAACGAAATGGGACTCATGACAAGGCTGCAACTCTTGATAGACAATCGTCGACATGTTTTCCAAGATGATGTAAAATGCAGATAAGTTTATGAAAGTATGAGAAGAGTCTCAGGAGCTTTTGGAAGTAGGGTTTTGGGTTTTTGGCTTATAGAATTAGCAAAACTTAATATTGCATAGTCTATGAGTGGGAGAACTTCCATATTTATAGCCTCTAAGAAGGCATCCATAAAGTTTCCAACGTAAGAGAGAGGGTATTGGGAGTGTGGGGAGTAAAGGTTTATCGACCACTTAAATTCAATAATAGCTTTAGTCTACTGTGCATTCACAGAAAACAGCAAAACTAATGAAATCAACATGGAGGAAACAAAGAATATACTCTCATTTTATTTAAAAATTCTGAAGAATCAGAAGCAGTTCCCTCACTCTAAGTATAATCTTTGATAAGGTATAAATGTACGTATGTTTCTTCATAATTATCATTCTTGTCTTAGTGCACCTAGAGCATACAAAGCTGACCCAGCAAACCTGAATTAAACCGCCCGAAACTCTACCCAGTAAAATACGAGGAAACCACAACTCTGACCGCAAAATCTTAAACCAAACCAAACCAACCCGATTTGACATGAAACTAATTCATTCAAAAATATGAACCAAACATACTCGACTCGATAGAAATATCAATCTCAAAATTTATTAAATCACAAACAATTCTCATCGAAAATCATATAATTTTGTGTTTAAATAGTAAAATTTAACTATTTCCTCATAATTGATGTATAAGGGTAGTGGAGGATCCAAACATTTGGGGTAAAGAGGGTGCAAAACAAGTAAATTAATGGTCTTTAGTAGAACTAAATATCATAGTCTTGTAAACAAGACATACATTATAATTAGTCGTTATCAATAAAATGCAAAAAAAATAGGTATGTATAAGTTCATTCATGTAGATAAATATATGTATACATAAATCTATGACATATATTCTCAAATACTATGAAAAGAAAAAAGAGTTAACATCCAGAGAAAGTTATTTTCATTTGGACTGTGCCTCTAGAGTTTTCCCAAGTTAGTAAATTTGTTAATTTAGATACGCTTCATGTAATCTGATTTGTTATATATACAATTAGAATAAAAGAATATTTCTTTCCATTAATTGTGTATAAAAATGAAATGAATCATGCAAATAAGACCATTCATAAAAATAAAGACAAAATATGCTTGTCAATAAAACAAATTGACCAAATAAAAAAATGTATATGAAAACTTCAAAACGTGGAAGTTGGAAAAATAAAAGACAAAAAGTGGACTTTGAACATCCGTACATGACAAGAAATTGACCCCTGCCGAAAAATAATCTCAATACTACTGACGTACGCTATATAGTACTCTTACATTTAAGTTAATTTTGTATATTTTTAAAAAATTTCAAGCTTAAGGGGGGAATGCAATCACTATCTAAGAGTAATTGTACCCGGATCAACCAAAATTCCCGACCCTAATCCAATGTGACACTAATACGATATGACTAGAATTGAACCCGACTCGATCAAAACCTAGCCGAAAAGACCGATTACCACCTCTATGCATCAGCTAAATAAGAGCAGGGGGCTGAATAGATAGCCTTCAAAGCTTCTGCTATTGCCTTTCATTAGCTAATTCCAAAAGAAAAAGAACAAAAAGACCAGGAAACAAAGGATCCTACAATATTTTTTGATAGTGATTGCTCCACTCTTTTTCCTCTGAAATCAAAGATAAAATCCACATGCCTAAGAAACATGGCTTTAATGAACCCAACTATGGGAACCAATCAGGAAAAGGAAAAAAAAGTAGACTTTCAAAAAAAAGGAGCCAACAGCCTTGAAATTTCGAAGAATGAGAAATCACTAACAAGTTCCACATATAATTATGTTGGCTCTTGAAAATTAAAACATGTGCGATGACCAGTCAGTCTTGATATATCATGTATAAGAAACACAATTAAACAAATCACGTCATTAATTGACTTATAATGACTAAATGGTTTCTACTGTCAAATCAGGCTTTTGATATTCAATTGCATGCAAAAAAATAATATTACTCCAACGATACTACATAAGACAATACACAGAATACATGCTAAATACAGTCCTTCAACAGACTACTATAGATGTACAATCCTCATAAACGTCTTCTCTGAACTTTATATGACCTACTTTAGATTCTATTTAATCCAACCACAAACAAATTTGATGCTAAGGTAAACCTTTTTGTGAGAGTTTTCATTAAAAATTTCCCTTGCCCACAACAGGCCAGCTGACAGCCTCCACTGCATTAGTTTTAAAATCCAGCAGTGTTTTTTGTTGCTGCCTTAATTTATTTTCTAATGTAGTAGACGCGCTCTAGCTCAGAGCCCACTTTCAAGGTTGGTTCTTGTTAACATCAGTCCATAGAGGCTGCATATAATTTACACAGATTGCTGACGTTGGTTGGCATCAAACACCTTTTTGCTTATGTATGTTGAAGGCCCTCATCTTCCATAGCAAAAGGAAGAAAATCAAATTGGATACAAACCAATTAAATGTCCTTTCATTTGTCGGTGATGTCTTCACTTCCATTAACTGTAGTCCTTAGAAAAAATTGGGGAGGTCCCTAAGAAATGCTATGCAGTGTAACTAATGTTGCTAAAATTTGGTCAGACTGTCTTACTCCGTATTTGGTTATGTGTTTGAAAATTATATATAGGCCTTTAGAGCAAATGCATAGAATGATGCAGATAACTGCATTCTTCTGAAATGCCTGATAGTGTAGATGCCGTAAATACAGGTAAACCCTGAGACTTCTTCCACGATAATTTGAAGACATTACTAAAATTTAAGTCTAGTTATACACCAGAGATGTAACTAACTAGTTGCTCACCTGAATCGAACAATGCATAGTGGAAGACGCAAATTATCACAATAATTTGAAGTGCCCAAAACTCTGTTGATATTTTACCGAATCCTTATAGCCTAAAAGTAGCCAGATTCTACCACATGGCTTATCGTTTAGCACCAAGAGATTATTGACATCTGCACACTAAAACTGTACTCTTGGCATCCTACTATCTGAAAGTGGGTATGCAAGAGGTGATACTTGGAGCGCAATTTTCAACTTACTGCCGACTTTAACACTTAAACTCATATGAGAATCTACAATTTGGAGCACAGGCCTAGAGAACATGAATAACTCAAGTCTAAATGTACAACCACTACTATTGTCTCCAGGACCATGTGGTCTGGTGGAGGCCAACTGACCTACCCTATTCGTTAAAGTACCCAAAGGCCGTAGGGTAGTATTGCTACTTGCAAGATTTCCATTGATACTAAGAGCCTGAGTTTCCAAGAGTAGAAATCTACGACTACTTTCGTCGTTTGCGGAAAATAAAAGCAGCTGGAAATACAAAATTCAGTACATATATCTGTACTATTCTACGCCTTTCTCACACAGGTTTTGCTATGCCATGTGCTCTCTCTTTTTCCAATCCCTTTTCTTCATATATCTAAACAATGTCAAAAAGTAAGACTTTTACATCAAACTTTACTACACAAGAGTTTTGGGGACCAAAGACAAGCAACAGTTATAGTAATTAGGTTCTAGGGTATGTTTTTTGCTTAAAACAAGTACTCTCTTTGCCCCTTGAATCTTTATATTTACTAGCTACATTTTAGAGGAATTCCGAACGTAAAGAACTTGATGAGACAGAGGGTGTACATGGTTCGCTCATTTGGCAGAGACATTTTTATTTTTCACTAGCTCATGACTCATGAGAATGTTGTTTAAATTTTCATCAAATTAATAGAAAACATACTCCTACTCAAATATACACATAAGACTCAAATAACCTCGAACTACTACCCAACTATATGTGTGAAGCAAGGCTGGAAGAGTTTGGTGAAAATGTTAGACACAGCTTAATTAAAATCCATTCACAATGACAAATTTATTTGACTCTTGTCCAAAAAAAAAATGAGAAAGATGTGTCTGATCAGTAAGTGTAGACTCACGATTATGAGACTTCTCATAAATGTATCACAATAAAAATAGAAATTCAAATCGGATGCTTCCGTACAATGAGAAACATGTATTGAAGAGTAATTGAGATTACGTACATTTTAAAACTCATGAGGGAGAGTTTTGTTGCCCTTAATGGTCGTATCCAGCTCGAATCTGGACTAAACCGGAAGGTGAGAATAAAAAAAAATGTACATGTTCCTAATTGCGTCTCGTTTAAAAGTCTCATCACATTTTTATATAACACATTAACATATGATGTTTACTGCAGAAAGCAGCAGTCGTAGTAGTTGACTAGTAGTGGTGCAATCTAAGAAAACAAACCCATAAGCATCAAATTGGCCTTGTTGTCTTCTCGTAAACCAAAAACCTTTACTCCGTACTCATCTAACCATAATCATATCCAATGCTACAACTATAGTCTGATGTTCGCCCTGCAATCTGTAGGGCATAAAAAACACAACAAATGAGGGAAAGCCAAGCATTCCAATAGCTTATTCTACTTCATTATTGGTTGACTTGAGTTTTTTAGGTAGCAACTACAATAACAAAATGAAAGCCATACGTGAAACAGCCATTATTAAAAAATTACTCAATGCTATATGACGTAATGCATCTCAACAATTCTTAAACTCCATTAGTTTAACACACACTGGTGACCTTTAGAGGTATGGGACCTAACATGAAGTCACCATTTCAATGAAAATATCTCTGCTGCATGGGAAAGAATAAATAGCTACACTTATATATCCCTGAAATACAGTATTTAATACACTCCCTCCTTTCTTGAAAGGAAATGCAACACCATCCTCGTAAAAACTATGCAGATGGTCCTCACTGCCCTTATCATGTAGCAGATGAAAAAGAAAAAGTCATTCTCTTTGTGACGCAGAAAACCGAAATATACATTATTAACCCAGCCAGCAAGATACCGACAACAAAAGGTGAGAATCCAAACCAACCATCCGCTGTACAAATACGCATAACTTACTGAATGTGGAAAAAAGATACCATCAAACAGTCATTCGTTAAGTCCTACTATTATATTGTTCAGATTTGCAGTCACCGTGAGTAGAGAACACTATGGTCCCCTACATTGATGCAAATTTTAACCCTAATATTAATCACAAAGACAACCCAAATAACAACTCGGAGCTCAGAAAGGCAACATAGTAACCCTTAGAGGCTTTGAGGGAGGCTAATCATAGTGTGTAATCAGCAAGTCAAAGGGACAAAAGGAGAGATGCAAAAAAATGGTAATAGTACATTAGAATCAATTGCCTGATCTGCCTCCTATTGACAACTAGTTCCTACACATATGGTACTGAAAAGAACATGTACCACCTCCTAGCTTCGAATTTGTTTCCTAAGCGTATTTATGGCGTACAGGCTAGGCATATTTTTTCCCCTTTTGAGGATCATGAAAGTGTTCGTGCACGAGGAATTAATCCCTTTCCTGGGAAAGCACTGATGAAAAGGAGCATAGGCCCCGTCAGCCAATCTTATTCTCAACTTAAGGATACAAAGAAAAGAAGGGAGTATGCAGCCTCGATTAAGAGATTCCAACAATTATTCCATATTATGCTCTGATTTCGTCCATGTATAAGAGATAGATAGAAATAGCCTATGTGGATGACACTTGAAAATATGCTAGTAAAATGTAGGAATTGAAGTGATGGAGAGAATCTAGTTCTTTGAAAACAAGAATGAAGTAACTTCAGCTACTCATTTTTAATAGGAAAAAGGGACATAGAGATTGGAGTATCGGACAGTGGGTTTCGACTGTTTTACGAGATGTGACATTCTCAGAGATGTGACATTCTTAAGATGTAACCTGCCTGCTATTTTCACAATCCCGTCCATCCAAAACGAAATTAGAAAATGCATTGTTTGTTAACACTTGACACTCCAGATCATGCATGTCAAGCTTCGGTGATCAGAAGAAACTAGGGACCCCAATGGCTTCATGCCTTCATGGCCTATGTTACTCCTGAACAAAATTTGGAAGCACTCAAAAGCTATGCAAAGGGGCAGGCAATTCGATCCTGAGAAAATAATTCTGAATCTTTGTCAATAAATCCATAAAAAATGCAGTCCTCTTCAATTTCTAGCGCAAGAAAGAAGACTAAAGGGTGATTTTGGTAAGAACCACTAGGCCAGTAGCTTCAACAAATAATAAACACAAAACATCCCAGAATTAGGACCTTATGTTTATTGGCCAAAGAAGTTCATTCTTCCATGTGCGTATGTATATTACCATGTACTCCAATCTCTTCTTATCCACTGTATTTCCAATCTATTATCATTGTATTAGGACAGGCCGGGGAAATGTCATGATTTGTCATGATATACACCTGGTACTACTCCTCAATCAACAAAGAAAGAAATTTTCATTATGTAATTACGTTCTAATTTGGCACCAAATGTGTACAATATTTTCATACGTAAACCATGTGCTTTCTCATGTCCCTGTCCCGTCTTTTACGTCAATCTTTCCTGCCTATATTAACATATGAAATCCATGATTCGCCAATTTGGATGAAGCCTGGTGAACGTAAAGCTAACAATTAAAGAAAAACAATGAGCTTACATCACCATCTTTTGGCCTTAAATGAAGTTAAGAGTCAGCTCATGATATTGCTCGTCCGTTCTCTTCTTCATATATTTTACTCCATAAAGCAGTCATCACGGAAGACAGGGACATTCAGCTAATATAAGCACCTAAAGAAGGCATCCACTACTTATACCTTTTTGACTAGTACATTAATGCAACTTTTTCTTTCTCCACCCTGCCCTCTTCCTTTAATTTCAAAGAGTATGAACACATATTGGGCAGCAAAAATCAAATGTTACATTGCACTGAGTAAAATTTTCGAGATCGAGTCCATACCCTATTTGGACGGGAAAAAAAACAAATAAGTTAGTTTATCCCATTTAGTTTGCTAACAGATTTAAAACAACCAGGAGAAAGACAAGGACGGGGGGTGTTAGTAAATGGCACCCACAGTCCCACACTAATATAAACTTAGTAGAAATGGGCGTTATTTTCATCATGAATCTCAAGTTCAAGAAGCATGAGGGGAAAGAATAATTAAAGAGTAATGTTTACTTTCTCTTGTTCATTTTCGGAGAAGATGCCTACCCGATAACCTGGCTGAATGAGAAAAACTGATGAAATTGCAACGGATAAATTCTTGCAGAAGCTTGCATATTAGCCGCTTGTCGATAAAGCAATTTGAGACAATGATATAATTGCTACCCGTTCAAAGTTATTGTGGCAAAAAGCTAACATATTCACGGCATTAAAAACTCTTCCTGAAACGAAAGACAATGAAATATGGCATCAGCAGTAATTAAGTGGGATAATGAGAGAATGAGATCCAGTAAAATCTAAATACACCTCATAAACAATTACCGACTACAGCTAAACTTGACAATGCATGTCAATGTAAACAACACAGAACAAATAACAACTGGATTGCTTTTTGAAGGATTTCACTGCCCTTCTACCAGAACCATATCTGTACCACTCAAAAGTACTGAAAATCATAACAAGTGTTGCGAGTACAAAGCCAAAGTCTGTTGAATGGCAGAGTGATCCAGTTATTTAAGAAGTACTTCGTAATTCCTAACTTCTGTCTTTCAAAAGATTATTTCCAATTGCTAAATTAATTATATATCTACTGAATCCAGTAAGTCAGATAGACTATCCTCAATTAATCAGATGGAAACCACAGAGGACTCATTGGGCACAGCTTGCAAAAGTAAGACTTGTGGTTCTGAAAGCTTGAAATTTGCCATCGAAGCATAGAGCAATACTAAGCACATAACGAAAGTGACAATAATGGATCAATGACACTTCTTACTACTCCTATAGAACTGCGGTAACCAACAGCTCATATCATCCCGAAAGGAGCAAAATCATTTCAAATATTAACGCAACCAACTAGCACTTATAAAACCAGACAAGCAGCCTTCAAATTTAAATCCCTTAATGTTGGCGGACACTGTGCAAGCCAATCCTTTCCAGTACACTAGGGTGGAGGCAGAAACTGGGCCCAGGTTTTAGGTCATTAAGAGTGAATGTGCATGACGGTCATAGTGTTCAAGCATGTCAGCAAGCTACAGATGCTTAAGAATGAAGGAAAACTGGTGATGTAACCATCCATGTTTACCAAAAAATTGATGAATCATAACTCACTTTTAAGTAATTGGATGTTTCATACAGCATTACAAGAAAGCAAACTAACACTGCCAAAAATACTTTAAACAAAGCATTGCTTTTAGTAATTGCATTAGTTCCTTGTACAATTATTGAACACTATCCATAAGAGAACTAGCTTGTGTTACAAGAATTAAGATCTAATGAACAAAGGTTGTGCCAGAAAACAAACTTTCAATAGGGATAAGGATTGGCCTTTCTGAAGGTAACAAAGAAGCCAACTAGCTTGAAAATAGTTTCAAATTGGAGACCTCTCAACATTCAAAAGGTAGAAGAAAAGGGGAATTAAAAAGAATTAAAAATTAATGCTGTGAGAGGCCTATCTACCAAAGGTGCTTCAAGTGGCTTCCATTAGCTGACCAAAGAAAACAAACCACAGTAATCAAAACCACACGAAGTCAGGAAGCCACTGATTGACCAGTTGCATGACAGAGATAGCATTCCAACTTTTTTGATAAATCTTCCCAGGGGACCTTCAGGGTCTTTTGACTAATCCAGATCCACTTGAGTTGGTTCTCTTTTTTCTTTTCTTTTCTTTTTTCCTTAAATTGCGAGCCTTGACACCGAAATTCTCAGAACTCTATTTACAACAAATTAGCAATACTTTCTAAAGAAGAAATCAAGCAACAAGCAAAATCCTCCAAAAAAAAACTTTCCCGGAATATACTAGTGACGCCTCATGTAACTAAGTGATCTACTGATGTTCGAGACTACTAATTCCTCTCTACAACACTGCACACCCCCC
>CAAKMY010036044.1:0-39378 GCA_901111285.1 Corrigiola litoralis
CTGAATTGAACTTATTTTTCCTGAACTTAATGGAACTTATTTTTTCTGAACTTAACTTATTTTTGCTGAACTTATCTGAACTTATCTTATTTTTGTTGAACTTGTCTTAACTTAACTTATTTTTGTTAAACTTATCTTATTTTTTCTCAAAAAATAAGTCCAAAAGAACAGGGCCTATCTTAGAGACTTTGGCCTTGGCTGCTATGGCCACCTGTATAAGTCTCTATGTTGTTTCAAGGCTTCAAGCTTTGTCGTAAAAGAGAGAAAAAAAAACGCATATCTTTAATTTACTTTGTAGGATATGTACTTCTAAGTTCAATTCGTGGTACTTCAGTGATTAAATTAGCACGTAATGCATGTCGAGAGCGAGACCTTAATAGCTGCGAACCTGACATTTAATAAGAGTCCTTTTCTTCAGTCTGCGCATTTTCTTGTAAGCAGTTGAACCTTTCAAAATGATAGAATATGAGGTAAAGAGAGTAGTGGAAGCATTCTGGTGATGCAGTACTCAACAATTGACAAAAATCTATGCAAGACACATTTAACAAATGCTACTTAAGAGCATTGTTCTTAATCAAAAGTTAGTGGCAAAGGGGTGAGGAGAAGGACAAAGACACTCACTTACATGATTGACATCTGACAATTCTGCTAATTGAATGAAGACTAGTAAATGTACCATGTATGTACGGGGTCTCAGTACTTCTTCAACCCCTTTACTTAATTAGAAGTACAGAAAGCTACAAGTTGTGAAGAAGTCTTCTTTGAAGACCTTTCCTTAGAGATTATAACAGTTAGACATTCTGACTTATATTAGGTATTCATAGTAGACCCAAAAAAGGGCTTCTGGAGTATCCTTGGGCAGACTTTGAATGTAGAGGTAAAATCTTGACAATTCCTCTTTTGAAACTGTCTCTACATCTATCACTTCAGATTCATTTGTCAGAACCCACAGATCCTCTGACTTTACCCTCCTTAATCCGCCTCTGCAGAAGGGGCAAGATTCTGACCTTGTATTCCTGCATGTTCGCAGAATTTAAATTTTAGCATGCTGATACAGCACAACATTATAACATTACATTACCCCAATCCATTCAAAGAGGCTTGTTACAAGCGGGCTGAAGAGGGTCGGGTGCACGCAATATAACCTCTGTAATGAATACTACCGAGTGCTTGATGTCAATTGATCTTTCGGATAGTATGCAGATAAAGTATTTTTCAAAGTTCCTGTATTTTTATTAATTGACCATCTGAGCCTCTGAAACTTCAGAAACTTGTTACAACCTGCTATGCTTAAATTTGCGAAAGTCACGCCTAGACCCTGCACCACTGGATGGCATTGATGGATTTTGAGATTTCTAGAGTAGTTAACAAGGTTTTGGGTTTTGGACGTGGCCTTTCAAACTTTTGACAGAGTTTCCTACAAGAACTAAAATCATGCAACTTGAACTATTCGAGAGCATACATAGAGTATCATAGTCTTACCAGTCACGGTAGCAATTGATGCACATTGCATGACAGCAACTAGGCAAGACCATTTTAGTAGTAGGCACCAAACAAATCCCACATTCATCCTCTCTATCTTGATCAGCAACAGTTTGCAGCCTACAATGCTGTAACAAATTTTTTGTCTCCTCATTTTTCTTGGTCAAATTACCAGTTTCTTGCTCCACCAAGTCGTCGTGGAGGCGCATAAGTGATGGGAGTATAATTGCTGCCAAATTTGATTTTGAGCAAACCAAGTTAGGACTACATTGATGCAAGACTGAGCAACCAAGTTAGGATATATTAATGCAAGACCAGAATAGTACATAACTTTTACATATATACTGCACAGTTTGAACATGTACATACCATAAAAGTCTCTAACTGTTGCCTTGTTCCCTTGAGTTGCCATGTTCGGTCTACCATCTGGATTAGCCTGTATCAAAATTTTAATTAATCAAATGAGCTTCAGAACATTCCTGAAATTTTACTATACACGAATAACAGTTGTAGTGCCAACTTATTGCAATTAACAGGTTATCAAATTCCACTGAGTAATGTAATGGCCTATTTAGTTAAGAGCTATCATTCATTCCTAAGTGATTGCTATATAATTTCTTGGAGCAACAATAACAATAATGTTTTTAATAACAATAATGTCGTTAGGACCGAAAGCACATTTGGTATAACTACTTGCTCTTAAGCTACAGAAATCTTGTACGAGACCATCAAAGTTTAAGTTAATTTTGGATCATCTTAAAGTGATCACTTTGTGGCTTAAAGTGCTTATTTTTTTATTATTGATAAAAAAGGGTCCATTTTTAAGTTCAAATTAGACCGTATCTTTAAATAATTTGCGCTTATCCTCCATAATCCTCTCAAGTCTGGCTAAATAAAAGAAAACTAGAAGAAACACCAACCTCATATATTAGAATGTGGAATAGATTGAAATAAAGTGGCAAAAAGCAAGAGCAGGACCCATCAATCCATTGGAGTAAGAGGAAAAACAAGGGAGCCATATGATTGTAGACCAGTTTCATCTGTAGGCAAGCACCCCCTTTTGGTTTAGGAATTGCAGCTGCCCTGAAAAAAAAAAAAAAAAAGGACAAGAAGAATGACTAACACAAAAACACATAAATGAATATATTATCATACACTATAGTTTCTGCATGAAATCATTGCATTTCAAACCAAAGTTTTATCTCAACTTTAGATGCTAATACTACTTACAATGCATTGGCATGTTCTATATCAGCTTCTAGCACCTTGAGTGAGTCCTGGTAAGAAGACCTTCCTAGCTGGTAATACACCATATCCATCCTTTCTGTACGTAGAACAACTCACTCTCGCGAGGAAAATGAAATGGTGCCACCAGGTGGTACCTACACTTAGATACCTCTTGTAGAAACTAGTGTATTTTCCCTTAAAGAAGACTTTCACAGAACACAAAGGTCTCTTTAGTAGCAAATTTGTTTCCTATGCACTGTTTGGCATGTCCTTCAGGTTTTGTGTATTTTAAGGGGTCATACAGATAAAAGAAGTTGAGATTCTTGGTCTTATAAGTTGGAGGTTGTGCCTCTAGATTAAGGTGTTAAACTATGATTTGTGCTCCTCATTATCTTTTGTGCTTGGGAATTTGGTCCTATTTGAACAGGCTCTATTCTTTAGAAGGAGTATTTAGTAGTAGTTGTTGGTTGGTGCCCCCTATTTTTTGGTAAACCATATAACAACTCGCGAATTAGTTTTAGGTAGAATCTCTCTTCATTATTGTTAGTATGACTTTAGTCCCTATTTTTTTCAAACTGTAGCCTCCTCTCCCGTGTGCTAAGTGACCAAGTCTTTGCAAAGGGGCATATATCACATACAAACTCTTAACATTTGGCAACGGGGTTAATACAAAAAATAATATACATGGCATGTAATATTCCTAAACTTATAAAAATTGGTAGAAAAAATAGAAAAGTGGTGAAAATGGTGAAAAATATTGAAAATTACAGAAAATTATAGAATTGTTATCTCGATTTCCAAAACTTGGATCCGTCATTTGCAATTTAACTCCAATTCGAATACTATTATTACTGCAAGTCTATTACAATACTCGCACCGTTGTTTAATGCGTGACATTCTTGATGTAGATAAGGCATAAGCCTACTGATGATTGTTTCATTGTTCTAACTTTTCTTTGGACGAGTCTACTGTTGTTAGGTAAGCGTGTGTATTTGTTTACTAAGTAATACATTGATTAATAATTATATAAGGATGCACATATTGAAATATGAAACTTAAGGAATTTTTTGTTTTCTGTTTATCAAAGACGTGTTGGTTGATCAAGTTTCCACGTTCATTAGTTTGACATAACAGAAGTCCCTTTGACAAAAATAAGTGAACAAGGCTCCTACGGAAGAATGCAAAGACAAAGTTCATAGACAAACAACATAAATAGCTTCACTTATCACCATTTCATTGCAGGTAAATTAGCTTTGCAAGCATTTTGTGTACGTTGTCTTACTTGTGTTTTTTTTTTTGGGGGGTTATAATCTTACTTGAAAGGAGCGTAAAAGTCACAGATAAAAATCAAAGCCTTAATTATATAATTAGTAATGACTCTAATTAAATAAGCTATCCTTGTCCTATTTGTTAACTTTGTTTGGAAGTTGAGAAGCCATTTGTTACTGAAAGATAAAGCTTGAATAGCCTGAAAATCAGAGACAGGTTTCTCCATATAATGAGGGAATATAGATATTTGGTACCATATTCTAATATTGGTTTCTACTCACGCAAGTGGACATTTTAGTTGTTAAGTAGCAACAAAAGTACAACTGGATACTCCCCAAATAAAAAAGAAACAATTTGGTATGCCATTGTTTCCATTGTGCCAACAAGGGGCAGTAGTTCGAAATGCTTGATTGAAGGGCCTCGAATAATTGTTAGTTATTGGATTATCAATTATCTTACCGAAGCTTCTCATTATGCACACAAGCTTTTAGCCTTACCTTGTTGCTTGATCCTTGCTATGTTATTTTGTGCTCTAGTAAACCGTAAATATGACAAGCTCTGACTCATGTGACATAATATTCAAGCAAATATTCCTCCACAATTGTCACTAGAACGATTTGAACCTTAAAACCAAGAGGAATGTCACCTTCCACCTTAACCAATTGAGCCAACCCATCTATTAGGTGTTCTCCTCATCGAGAGTGACCTGAACCTTTGAGATACCAAATCACTTATTAAAATATGATTGAGAATATAGTATGTTTAGGAGTACAATACGTTTTGAATCCTCATATTTATTATCTTTCCTTTGTTATGTTAGCTTCTACAATGTAACAAAATAATAATAATTGACCGCATATAAGCAACTCTATAATTAAATTCTAAAAGAGTGCGCAAATTATGCAAAGAAGAATCTAACCCTGAACTTCTTGCCCTTAATAGATGATACTTCTTATCACTAAAACATCTTTTGATTCTCATCACACATAAGAATTAAAGACACTATTATGAAACTCACCATATTCGCAATTTACATGTAGATGTAATATAATCATGTGATTTGTGCTACCTAAAATTTTCCTTTTGTTACACTGAAGCAACTAATATCATGAAAAAAAAAGAGGATTCGAACTCTAAATAACCGCCAAAGATATTGCACTTCCATTATTGGGGCAACCTTACTCCTCTATCCGCATATGTGACCTTACTCTCACTAGCCGTTGCAGTAATCTCTTTTCCGATTCAAGTAGGTAACCTTCCCGCCTTTTATGCTCCCTCCCTTGGCGCGCTTTCCATTTTAGAAAAACCATATTGAAGGACTTTTATTTTTAATGTCCTTTTTGAATTGCTATGATTTTAGTTCATGGAAATAAAACTTTAGTTGTACTATATGATTACTATTCCAAAAATGCTGCTTGTTTGAAGTTTTACCTTTGCTACGTGCTGATACAAAGTGATAATCTGTTGCTAAGAATTTGATAGGGAAATTGAGTGCAATTATGCATCATATGAACAAAGTGATAAGTCAGAGTGATTCTTACAATATGGGCATGTTTTCTTTACATGAATTTCAGTTGTATAAGTTCTTTTCAATTTTGGTTTCAACTACATTCCGCTCCTTTCATTTCAATTCAATTCAATTCAATTCAGCGAGTTTAAACTCAAAAAAAAAAAAGGCTTCTCTCTTGCATTGCACATGATTTAGCTCTTTCCCAAACATTTGAGGTCTGTGAGTAATGAAGGAGCCAGGAGAAAAATATCAAGGGGAGTCGATTATTGTTTTTCTTTTTTTGGTGCAAAGGGGAGTCGACTATTATTAACACTGTTATTCTCGGTTGTCACTAGCTTATACAACCGAACTAGGTAAAGGTTGTTTTTTTTTTTTCTAAAGGGGTCAAGTAGTGAAGGAAATTTGTGTGATGGTTGTGGCCATAGCCTACACCGGTCCCCCTTGGATCCGCAAGTAGTAGATTTTCAAGGTTTAAATTTGTATCCCATCACTTCCAGTTCCCTTGTTAATTTTACAACGATTGATATTATCAATGGGATTTCGCCAAAAGATCAATGGCATAAGACATAGAGAGGAGTAACTCATGGTTGGTATCTAAAGATAATGTATTTATCTAGTTTTAAGTATCATGACTTGTCTTCCAACAGTGAATTTATTTGTACAAGACATTGTCATGCATGCCTGTGCTTGATCTCATGTAGGTATTACCGTATTATGAACAGATATTGTATTTCTACCTTGCAGATGGAGCTATGCAACCATTTGACAAATCTGGACTCTCTATTTCGAGGAAGCTCGTGAGCAAGGTTTTCCTTGACGATTGAGCTCTTGTACTGCCTGAAGACATGCTCTGGTAGCTTTCTGGTCCTTTCTCTAACTTTATAGCATCTTGTATAGCTAAGATGATTTCCTGCATTCTTGGTCGCGAAACTCCATGCTGTTCAACACATTGTATAGCAACTTCCGCCACTCTCCAAACAGATTCAAGTTTCACACTGTCTCCTAGCAAAGGATCCATCATGCTCCCAACATCCCCTTTACGAATCAATGACCTTGCCTACAGGAGAGCAATTTGTGTCATTGAGGTCAATTAAACATCTTTTCAGGTGTTAAATAATTACATCCTTAGTCATTTCATCTAATTTGTTGTGTCAAATTTATAATGTACATATTTTCTTCAAAGAGAGCTGCATAGGCATGTTACTTGAGCATGTATCAGCTGTTCTTTTGTCTGCGCCTTTTGAGTCTAAAAGCAACCTGAGGTTGTTTTTGTATACATTTCGGAGCAGCTATCTCGTAAAGGCTCTTCTTAACATAAATGGTTGTAAAACTATCCATAAAAAAGACAGTGCTTCTTAAGTTTATGATGTGAGAGACAAACGTACCCAGTGAACGATATTCCAGTCAGCCCCATAATCTTCTGTGATTGGCTTTCTCCCAGAAATGAGTTCCAAAAGAACAATACCAAAACTATATACATCACTTTTTTCAGTAAGCTGCTGATTTGCATAATACCTACATAATTAAGTACATGATCAGCTAAGTTGTACTATACGCTTAAAAAGAAGGAATTATGGAATCAACACTCTTAGAAAAACCTTACTCTGGGTCCAGGTAGCCTAGTGTCCCTCTAGCTACACTTGATATGTGCGTGAGGTCCTCTTCTGCCTGCCTTGACAGCCCAAAGTCTGCTACTTTTGCTCTCATGTTTATATCTAGAAGGATATTGCTAGTTTTGACATCTCGGTGAATTATGCTAGGATTGCATCCAGTGTGCAAGTATTCAAGGCCTGTGTAAGCATTATTGTGATCGTAACACGGTCTATATAAGAGAACATGTGAAAAAACAAGATTCTTTCCGATACCTTTTGCTGCATCTTCAGCAATACGCAGACGAGTTAGCCAGTCCAGCTGCTTTTGTTTAATGGGATCTGTCGGACAATGACATATATCAGTCTAACGTTTCACTAATGTCTTTTATTACAAAGCTCATAATCAGCCAGTAGGGAGTAACAGTTCACAGGAGATTGAATAGCTCACCATGCATGTGATCTCGTATTGTTCCATTATGCATATATTCATAGACCAGAATTCTGTGATTAGCTTCTTCACAATATCCAATTAGAGGAACCAAATTTCTGTGATGAATTCTTGATAACAGGGCAACCTGAAATGAATTTATCATAATTAAGGCTAGAGAAGATATGTAGGTTTTCTGTTGAAGGCTATCTATTGATATTACTAGCGTAATAATGTAGTTGTGAAACTAAGATTGAAATGCTGCTGCAGTACTCATGTTCTCTTCAGACTGATCAGGTTTGTTTGTGTTTACTCGCACCACTATCAAAAAACTGCTTGTGTAGACATTTCCTCAATTATTAGGACTTGGAGTTCTTTGTTACAGCCTAAAGATTCAGATTCTATTACCTCAGTTAAAAATTGCTTGGTTCCTTGGCTTGTGGGATCAGCTATGATTTTAACTGCAACTTCTTTGCCATCTTTCATCCTGCCATAATAGACAACTCCAAAGCTTCCTTTTCCAACGCTAGTTGAGAAGTTCATTGTGGCCACTTCTATATCAGAGAGCTTAATGTAGCAAGCTACACCGTCTTCCATTTTATGTGCACCCCGTGCAATGGTATGACCCGTTGTAGGTTTGGTGCGAGGCACACCTAATCAAAATTAGACAAAAGCCTTTTAGTCAGCGAGCTTTTCCCTCCCTTTTATGATCCTCCCGCCCCCACCCAGCCTGGATAAAGAGACGAATACCAGTTACCTTTATAACCAGTATTGTCCTGAGATGCCTTTCTTTTGGCTTGGCGCAATAGTAGAAGAATTGCTAGAATTACAGCTATAAGCACTGCAACTGCTGCCACTGAAATTCCTATTATCAACTTCAGCCTTGTGCTTAGTTGTGTCCCCGGAGTTAGCTTAGGATTGCCTTCATAGCTGCAGAAGAGCCCTTAAGATTCAGGGCCAAAATTATCTTAATGATGGTTCAAGCCTAGAGCTACCCTGTTTGGTATTCGTAAAATATTTAGTGTACTTGTTAGAGAGACACTCACTTAAATACTAGTTTCTTGCTTAGCAATGCTGCAGGTATTTTGCCGTTAAAACAGTTGTTCTGAATGTACCTGTCGCAGAAGATACCAGACTCATCATGTATAAAGCTGCTTAGTAGTACAATAATTGGTTGATGAAAGGTTAACAACGCTTTCCCGTTTTGAGGAAGGCACTTTTTTTTGCTGAAAAAGAGAGTTATAGTGAATCTATATTCAGTTGATTCTATGTTAATGAGACTTACAGCTCCTTCAAGCTCGGTAAATTTCCAAGGTAAGGAGGTAAAAGCCCATCCAGTCTATTGTTCTCAATATGCCTGCAAAAATATGAATAATGTGAGAACAACATTGAGGTGGTTGAACGTGCTAGTAATACAAGCTGCAACTTATAGAGGTAGCTTACACAATTTTCAAGTTGATCAGGTTGCTGATATCAGGAATTGGGCCAGTAAGGGAATTACCATCTAACCACCTGAGAAATTTAATTAACAAATGTGGCCATCTCAGAACTAAAATATGTGTAACAGAAGCAAGCATGTGAAGCAATGCTTACAATTCCGTCAGTGCGTCCATATTCTGTATTTCAGATGGTATTGGACCTGTCAGGTTCCTCTTTGATAAATGTCTGGTCACAAAATCAGGAGAAAGCTTTCATTTAGTAATCCTTCTATAAACAGGAGTAAAAATGTATATGGACCTGTCAGAGTAGATCAGACCCATGTACTCAATATTGGGCTTGTCGACTGGTTACTATATACAACCGCAACATGTGTGAGATTCTGGCTTGTTCTGTGTTCTCCTTTTCAGTTAATGCAGAAGACCTATTATTATTGGACTATGTTCTTTTTCTACTACGACTGCTTTTTAGTGAAATCTTGCACTATGACTTACAGTTCAATTATTCTTGGTGGTGCAGTTGGGCTGCAGATTACCCAGTCCCAGTGTGCTGCATTGCAAGGATCTCCTTCATCTTGTACCGCAAGACTAGGAGGCAACATGGCACGAATGGCATTGAGCGCAATCACTTCCAACAGAAAACAACATCGTCTTAATCACTGGTCTTCATTACGCACTAAAGCTATTATTTTCATCGATTTCACATATCACAAACTTACCATCTTGCGCATCAGCTTTTGCGCCAATCTGCACATATTTGCTAATCTCGATTGCATTCAATATAGGACCTCTGGTCGAGTCTGGAGTCTTCACAAAAGAGAACGTCAGAACAAAATCCAAAGTCACATTCATGTAGCTAGGCTCGTAAAGCTTGTAGGTTCCATTAGCATTCTCTGCTATATTCACAACAGCATTGCTATAATCAGGTACATAAGGACGTTCCATTCTAAATTTCCGAGTCTCATTGGATCTCAATTTTTCAATCTCAGCAAAATATGCAAATGCTCTAGCATTGGCTGGGAAATCCTCTAGCGTCAGCCGGTAGCTTAGGTTGCCCTCTGTACCAACTACTGCAGTTTGCATCACCTTAACTGGTGGATACTCTCTGTTATTCACACCTATGCTCTTTGTTGTGTTAATCCTTTCCGTGCCAGGAGCTACGCCTACTAGGAAGTTTGGCCTTTTAACTTGGTCTGATTCCCATATTCGATCATATGGGTCATCTGGGTACCTGGAAATCATAAGAATGTGGATTGGAATCTCATATTACGACACTTCGATTGGGTTGGGGCAAGTTTACAACTGAAACCGTAACTGTCAAGAAATTGGCGCACCCATACCTTATTGGGTCTTCAGTTGGAGCTCCAAAATTGACTCTAGCACCTAATTTCAAGTAAAAATCATCCTCATAATCTGTAGCATACATGGAGACATTCAGTGGACGCAACTCCAGTGTGGAAATGAAGGGAGACCCTGTGGTAGCACAGCAAAGGCAGACATCAATAGAACTAGAGGGTGCCCTGATGATCATCTCTTCGCGATACGTTCTTGATCCATCAAACACTGTAACTGTTGCCCACTTAGTTGCATCCAAGTATAGCTGAAAGCTGGGATATGTATCCACATTTTCTGTACTGCCATATAGAAAGGTGGCCCTGACAAGGTATCTCCTTCTCTCCTGAGTGTTTAATGTGTAGCAGTATTTCCTGTCATCTGTTGGGAAGTCTCTCCTCTTTTGATAAGGCTCCCAGTTTCCATTTGGGTTCTGCACATTCACAGCTTTCCCATGGCTCATCATTCCTGTGTCTGAAATCCATCCTAACCCAGTTTTCTTGTCTGTGTAATTACTGGTCCCTCCACAGTCTATGCTGATAAATTCTGCATACATATACTTATTTGTTTATCACATTTTTCTAATAGGATAACAAGAATAAGTAATAATGGACCAAATCAAAATGGCTCAAAAAATCCTCTGCCCTTCTGTTCATTATGTACCATATGGTTAACACATTTTTATCTCAAGGGTCAATTGAAAACAACCTCTCCGTAATAGTCATTACAAGGGTAAGGCTGCGTACACCCAGCCCCTAACCTCGCCTGTGTGGGAGCCTCTTTGAAGGCGCTGCGGTATTATAATATGGAGTATAATTTAATGACAAGAATAAGTAAACAACAATAGACATCATTGGTCATAACCACCTCCCAGTATGAGTCCTACCACAGGATGGTTCCTGTATGCAGGTTCGTTACGCAACCTTACCCTTAACTAATCTAGAGGTCTAGTAAAATGATTGTGTCCTGATAGAATCTTACAGACTCATTCTCACAAAATTTTATACATAAGGATATAAGTACAGTAATTCAAAGATGATGTTTTTCTTTTATTTGACCTTGAGTAATAAGACTAATAACTCTACATAGTACATACCTGTGACTTGGGACAAAACAAATGGTGCAGAGAAGAGAAACAAAGCTAGCACCTGACAACATGAACCCATTTAAGATCTTGGAAGAGAATAATGAAAGCTATTATACTCTCTCACAGTAGCTTGTTTTCAGTTTTTTCAAAACAAACATTGGTGTCCTTTGGTTTTTTGGTGCAAAATTCTATACCTTTCTCTTTTAATCCTCACCTTTAACTTTTCTGAATATCTGTTTTTTATATGCTGGTATGTCATTGGAATCTGCTTTCTTTTCTGTGATAAAGTTGTGTTAATTGATTTTTAGGCTCACTTTTTCACTTAGCTTTGCTAAAGGATATGCCATGCTGCTTTAAAGGCTCATTGTCTTCAGTAGATTTGGTTTAGCTCATTTTCTTCCTTTACTTAGAATAATAATTGTGGTAACATTCTGATACTAACACTGTTTGCATGCAGATAACCGCGTGGGCCAGTACATTCTGACAGGTCCTAGATTGCCCCATCTCTTCTGAATACTGTAATAATCCTAACCATTGATTTGTTTTGGTCAAGGACTTTGTCGTGGGCCCCAAACCGTCTTCATGTATTGATTACTTGATGATACATTCCAACATGGAAGTATGGAACTGTTGATCTTTGTTGGTAAGCTTAACTCGAGTTCTCAGTTAAACTACCATCTTCTTTATTCAGTTTTGTTTACTGTGAAATAAGCATGAAATTGCAAATATATGTGGTTTTTCGTACTTTAAAAATGTTCTAAGACAGTTCCTTTATCATTTATGTGAATTAAAATACTAAATTCACATAGTAAAAATGGCAGGAGATGAGACATTTTTTAAGAGTGTCGATACCCATTTCCAAGGTAAAATAGGTGATGAGTTTTAATATCTAAGTTAGCTTTTAGTAAATTTTCCTTATTTACATAGAGCGCACTAAATCAGTAGTCGGAGATACGAATAGCACCCTCGATATCTGATTTAAGGGGAAAAAATTCTAGTTATTTAAGGCACCTATGTTACCTGCACTCGACCACAAGTATCCGACATAAGTACTTGTCTAAGTGTCAGACTCGGCTATTTTACGAAAATTTTACAAGTTTTTGGCTTTAAATGAAGAGTCTAAACGTCACATCCATGTCCAAGTATCCGATGTCCGACATGAATATGTGAGACAAAATGAAAAATCCGGATAACATAAATCTAAGGTGACCCTCGTTCTCATTATTCAGTTCTCGAAATGAATAATCATGCCTAATGGTACTGATAGAGTGATAGTGCCATTCTTTCTTTGAAAATAAAAATATTATGACATAATGATTACAAATAATGTGTTCTTGTAGTAATTCGGGAGGGATCTTTCCCATGCAAAAGCATTCTTTATAAGAAAATGAATTAGACTTTCCACTACAGACGCCTTGGTGCGCATTTTTCTACTAGGATATTTCTGTCCTTCTCTCTATGTGCTCTTATCATTGCTTTGTTTTTGCAATGGCAAATTGGCATGACACAAAATCTCTCTTTCTTTTTTGTCCCTTTGGACCAGGTCACAATCATCTTTTACAAAATTACAACAATAAAGTCTTGAGAATTGTTGTATGAACACAGTTCAAGACTGGTCCCCCACTTTCATCAGTTGGTACTGTCGCCTGGCCTAGTATGGCTATTGAGCCTCACTAAACAAAGTTTCACAGAATGGCAAGAAGTACCATTTGTTGCATTGTTTTCTATTTCTAGAGGGTTACCTTCCCTAAGAGCCTGTGTCTCTGTGTGCATGTTTGCCACTACTTTTATGTAAAACGGCTTGGCTTTGAATGTTTTTTGAGCTAGAGCTAGTAAACCACATGATTCTCTCTTTTTTTTTTTTTTTAAATAACCACATGATTCTTCTTTCCAATTGGTTGAAAGTGAAATATTGAAAGTCAAAAAAGTTTGGCTAATAAGACGTCCCTATATCTCATAAACTCTATTATGAGATAATAAGATCAGACAGTCTCATGATAGGATGAGAGTGAGCATGTACGATTTGAGGTGAAATGTACATTCATAATTCTAAATACTCATATTTATTTTATCGTATGATCGTTATAACCAATTCTTGCTCATTTAGAGATTCAAGTTGGACTGTTTGCTCATTTTTGTGTGGTATGAAGTTCTCATTTTTCCTACAAGAAGAAGAATTTCTTGGTAGCAACTCCACCTAGTAGGTTCATTTATTGGGTCATCCTAGGTGGGCGCTTCACATAGATTTGGTCCATTGGGCTTGTTTATGAAGTTCAACTTCACACTGGGCCATTCTTTAAACTATAATGAAGCTAATGGAGTCCATAAGTTAGTAAGACAGAAACCAAATTCACTGCACCATATGAAAAGTGGCTTTGTCATTAACTATTTGTTGATTAGGTAGGCATCTAGATTCTAGTGGTCCAAATTGGTTTCTTGCGCCCTTTTTCTGGTAAAATAGTTGTTATGTTATACATACATTGAATAGTCTTGAGTCATACTATTTCCCTTTCTTAATTTATTGCAGTTCGAAAGGATTTGACTGGCCTGAAAAGCTTTTTTTTTTTCTTCTCTTTTTGACACTGCTTAATCAATTATAGAAAGAATTTCTTGCTAATAAGATTATAAGTATCATTAAAACAATTGACTATCCTAAGCCCCTTAGCTCATTCATATATCTGTTCCAAAAAAAAATCTTGTTGCCAACAATTTGGTCATAATTAGCCATATCAACAAAGTAGAAAATATAGTAAATTATGGATAATGATATGGCGCCACAGAATGGTACCCAATTAACTTACCTACATTAAACATTTGAGATGATATTACTAGTATTCTATTAGACGCTTCATGTTCTTTAAAACACGACTAATACTAGATTAATTGTAAAGAAAACGCTAATACATCTTAATCTTAAGAGAACATTTGTATTAATTAGAGTAGACACTTCTAATCCTTTAATCCATATCAGCCTTAAGAGAAGGGAGGCTAAATGTGAAGGTGGGAAGAGAGATTAAGAGAAGGCAATCCTTTTCTTTCCTTGGACAAGGAAAAAGGATTGAATGCCAAGCAAGTGGCTTTATCTTATCTTTTAATTATTACAAACTGCTACTTTTAAGAACAAGTCACATTTTCGTACCTTAATAAATTTTTTGCTACTTCTCCCAAAACACCCTCACCAGAACCAAAAACATTCTTCCCCATATAAACTCCCTCTATCTTTCCCTCATACTCCTATTATTACACATCTTCTGCTCCTTTTCTGTGCATATTTTCTTTCAAAATTCTCTCAAAAAAGGTAGAAAACAGGACATATGTGTCAGCATAAGCAGCCAACCAAATCTTCTTACAGAGAGTCACTTAAAATTCTGGAAGCTGATATACAGCATGCTAATAACCTGTAAGTGTTTCTGCAGAACTTCCTGTTCTTTTTTGTTGTACGTACAAAGTCGCAGATAAGAATGGAATCCCCCGAAGTCTAAGTTATGAGACAACACTTCTAACTAATAAGCTTTAATATTTTATTTTTTTGTTGGTATAAAAGAGCCTAGAAAGTCGCAGGTAAGAATCGAAATTATAACCTCTCAGTTATGAGACGATACTTCTAACCAATAAAACATTTCTTGGTTCTTATGGTTTTCTGGTTTTTTGGTATGAAATGAGCGTGGAAAGTTGCAGATAAGAATAGAACCTCAAGCTCTCAGTTGCCGGGCAATACTTTACAAAACATCTCTTGATCCTTATCATTGCCTGGATTATATTTTTGGGGTATGCAAGGAGTGTAGAGAGTTGCAGATAAGAACCGAACCCGCAACCTCTCATTTACGAGAGGATACTTCTAACTCCTGAAGTAGCTCTCTGTCATTATCAATTTCCTGAATTTGAGGAATTAATTCATCCAACTTTGATGATTATGTTTATGCAAGTTTGTACATATGGATTGCTTTATTTTTTTTTTCCATAGTGGATTCTCAATGCTTTTTCATGTATAGTGGAAAAACTAAGCACATGGTTGGTGGGTACTGGTTGTACCAATATCATGGAAATGGTGGAAAATTGGTTTTGTATAATTTGTGCTAATTTAGATGAAGGATTAGTTTGGCTTGTAATTATGACTTTATGATGCATGAAGCTTAGAATGAATATAACTTGATCAACTCATGTGACTCAAATTTTAGCAGTATTGGTTCCAATGCTAGCAGATTGTACATTTTTGAGCTTTAAAATAATCTTTTTTGGGTTGCAAAAGAGAGATATAAAGTTGGTTGGATATGATAAAGTTTGGTTAATCTGGTCCCTCAGTTTCTACTAAAATAATTTGGGTTGTAAAAATTGAAGGAGGAGCTTCAGGAAAATATGATTTAGCCAATACATTCGATCAGTTTTTGGACTTTTACGAGATGCCGGGAATTTGGGGCTTGAGAACTGGTGGGGCTTTTCTGAATTGTGTATGATTCACTTCATGTGATTTAACAATTTTGTGTGTATTTGAATTTCACAGGGCAGCTTCACTTCCAAGAGACTACTGTGGTGATAGTGTTCAGATGAGATTGTCTTACAGTCCATTGGCGCCTTTTCTTCTGTATTTGATAGAATGGATGGATTATAGTTGCACAGATGCCCTCCCTAATTTTTTGGGACTGCATCACGTTTTAGTGTACAAGGTTTGCCTGTCTGTTTCCCTATGTTATGGTCTTTTGAAATATGTATCTCCCTTTGATACCAATCCGACATTACGAAATGAATGCTTTTTCATTAGGTGTATGTTGATGGGATGCCAACAATGTCTTCCCAAGAAAAGAAGGCATCTTTAAGGGAATTCTATGGTAAGACTATAATCCATTGATTCTTTTCTTGGTTAAGATCTTGTATCTGAATCAGAAGGGCTAGTTCGGAGTATTTATGAGATGTTTTTGCTTGCAGCTGTGATATACCCCTCACTTAGGCAATTAGAAGGTGATCTCATTGAACTGGAAGAAAGTAACAAAAGAACGAAAAGCTCCGACACTGTGAGCCGAAAGAGAGTGGATGAGAAGTGGAAGCTTTCTGATATAGATGTGGAGAGGGATGATGAGTGTGGGATTTGCATGGAACTTGGCACCAAGATGGTGTTGCCCACCTGTGGACATTCTATGTGCATCCATTGTTTTCATGACTGGTATGCTTGCATTCTAAGTGGTCGCTTAAATGTCTATTTCGTTCCCATTGTTTGGAATTGTCATGGTAGGATAAGGATGGGTACGGAGTCAATGCGGGGGCTTCAATTTCTCATGTTAAAGATGATTGATATGGAGGGACTATACTGAGACCTTGATCTGATTAAATACCAACAGTATGGAGCTCAGTTCTTTAGAGTAGGTTGATATCTGGTGGAATTGGAACTAAACTTAGAGGTGCTCTACTTCTCTTGTAAGGGGGAGTACGGGGATGGAAAGACGATTTTATTGAAGTTTCCTGGGGATGGAGGATGTGTGCCCTTCTTGTTATTACTTATTATCCATCCTTGCCTGTTATGTTCATTCATATTCCTCTGTCCTCCTATTTCCATAGACAATTTCATTGTAATGAGCTCATGAAAACAAAAAATGGTTCTATTATTTACGAGGTTTTTCTTCTTTCTTGACTGCTGGATGACAGGAATGCAAGATCACGGTCCTGCCCATTCTGCCGTGGAGGCCTTAAGAGGGTTCGCTCTAAAGATCTGTGGGTTCTTACTAATAACTACGAGGTGGTTGATTCTAACACTATTGCAAGAGAGAACCTGAGCCGTTTCTACTTGTACATTGAAAGCCTGCCACCTGTAACACCTGATACCCATATATTTGTTTATGACTACATGATATGAGCTGGGGAAAGACCGCAAGTGTATCATTGTGGAGCAAATTGTAAAGAAGCCGACCATCTACTGTATATAGCGTCTGGCTTTACTTTCACCGTTAATGGTGGACCAACGACTGCGAAGAATGTCATCAGATAATTCTTGATCTAAACGGATGATCTAAAGTTGCGTCTGTTTTCTACTTCAGAGAAAGCTTTAGGTTCAAGATGGCATCATGTCGAAGAGTACCGTATATGAAATAAGGCCGCTTCCTGCTTGAGGCATCTTTAACTTAATGTAGGAGCAAGCAGAGGTATGCTTGACATCCAACCCTGCCTTTTAGAATCTAGGGAAGGAAATGTCAAGCTACTATATTGTGTATTGGGTAGGTATTCCCTCCAAATAATCTATCTAATGTACCCTGACGTTGCCCTTTGTTGACTGATGACATTAAAGTGTACTCCGTATGATATAAAAGCATATCAAAGCTAGCTAATAGTCAGCATTAAGTAAATAATTCAGCTTGCTTGTGTGGACTTCTCCTTATTATGTGCATACTAGCTGGAGTACATTGTTTGCAGAAGTTTACAGAATGAAACAATGATGTTGTTTCCGGTAACAGAATGTAAAAATGGTGGAAGGAATTTCAGTTCTCTTTCTGGATATCGAATAAGCTTCCGAGGGGGATAGAACGTCGAGATAGTTTTACGTAGGAATGACAATGGACCGGATTAGGTATCCCGCATCCGGGAGGGGTTTATCCTAAATGAAGATCATATATTTTGAATCATGGAGGGGTTTAAGACCTATGGCAATGCAATGTAGGTTGTATGTTCGTTCAACCTGATGAACATGTGAAATACTGAAACTTGTACCTAACTTTAACTCATTTGTGTGAGACGGCGAAACCCTTTTGACGTACCAAAATCAATCATGAACAATGATATCTGAACAACCAAATCTGCGTAGAGCTTTGGTTGATTTTGACTGTCAACTGCAACAGGATTCAAAGTGTGTGTCACGGATTCTAAATGGATAATTTTCAGTTTTCACTTTCCCTTGCTTGTTTCAGTTAGTGTTAGTTGTTAGGAAAATTTCCAGTTTAGTGTCCTGAGGTTTGGCTTATTCCTACTTTTGTGCCCTTAATTATAGTTAATCCCACTTTAGTGACCTCACAACTTCATACATGTTCCAGTTTAGTGCCCCAAAATTAAACATTGTTAGGAAAACGTTAGATTAGTGGGTCTTAATACATTATACATCATTAATCATAACTGATCCTAATTAATACGGAGTATATTTTTCTGAAAATTTATGGATTTCTGGAATATTTTGTGGTGCTTTGGCTATTTTTTTGTAAAGGCTTTTTGGATTTTTATGGGTCTTTTTTGTATTTTTTTGAATTTCCAAGTAATTTTTAATTTCTAGTAATTTTTGAAGTGTTTTTTTGGGACTAATTCAGAATATTTGAATTAGCTTTTTTCGAATTTGGAATTTTCATTGGGAGTATTGTCAATTTGTGAGGAGGGAAGTTTCATTCCATTTATAATGCAAAAAATAGTCGTTGTATATGAAAATAACCATTATTTGACCGTTAAAATGACAGGTCAATAGCATTGATGACTAAGCTAACGGTTTTTCCGACAACGTTTAGCTTTGGGGCACTAAAATGGATCAAGTATGAATTTTTGAGGTCACTAAAGTGGGATTAGTTATAACTGAGGGCACAAAATTGAGAATAAGCCAAACCTCAGGGCACTAAAGTGGAAATTTTTCCTAATTGTTAGCACTTGTTAGGTGGTAAGCGTAACTAAAGGCTAAGGCAAATATCAAGTTAGTTAATGATGAAGTTAAACTCAATTAATCTTGACTCGGGTAATGATATTTGAAGTTTGATTTTCATATAGTTATATGTGGCTTTGTGTGCTTCTTTTTAAACAAACAATAGTAAAACCTTAATTCATCCTTTGCGCTAAGCTAGCAAAAAGAAAGAAAGATTATCTATCTTTTCATAAACGGTACAGTACTACAACAGTACAGAATCTTCGCATTGGTAAGCCAACTCCACATAATTGGGCTATCGATTTCAACTTGAACTATATTTTTGAACATGGACCTTTTCGTTTGGGCACGCATGCAATTCCACCACTATATATTGAATACTTGGACCTCTCTCTTTAGCCATGAATGATGAATGGACTTATTGACTATGTGAATGGGTTGGGACGGCAAATTATTCGTGTGCCCTCAAATTTTATGTACAGTACAAGAAATTTAGATGGGAACACATACTTCCGGAAACATGGTATAAATTGTGGGTTGGGACTTAGAGTAAATACAAGAGTATTATGTACTACTTAAACAGGTATGGTTAACTCAAGCTTGCGCACAACGTAATTTACCACTTTTGGATATGGAAACATTTTAAAAATAGATCATGTAATTAATATATTATCATAAATAAACACAAATTCTTAGAAAAGACCATCTATTTTTACGATAAAAGTAGACGACTTCCTTACAAGCTAAATCTACTTAAGCTCCTACAAGCTCAAATCAAGACACATAATTATATCCCTTTGTTGGGCTCGGCATGTCTCCGTCTACTGTTATGATATAAGTAGACGGTCTCTTGTAAGACTTTCTGACTAAATTATGGGATTATTTTATATACAATATTTATTGGAGAAAATTTTGGAAATAAGTGGTGGCAATATTTGCAAACAAGCAAAAAAGGGTCTTTGAGTCCAATCTCATAAAAGTAACTATTTTTTATGGTAAAGATAACATCAACTATACATTTACATGGATAATCTATATAGCTGCATGTAGTGACTCAACTGGTTATAAAGGTGATGGAATTCCCCTTCGTCTCTAGTTAAACCCCTAGAAGCAGTTTAGCTTGTTAATAATGTGGTATGGAAAGTAATACATTTGTCGGGAGCTTTACCTAGTGCATAACGGTTGTGTGTTCCCTATATTATCCAACCAACAATATATTCAAACATAATTATAAAAATATTATGTCTCACCAATAGGATATTTATTGAAATAATGGTTAATATATAGTTTTTTTCTTTGACAACAAGCTCAACAAACATAATACACAAAGACAAAACACAAAATAGAAAGAAATTACACAGTAGAGTAACTAGCCAACAAAGTTATCCCGAGGCAAGGTTGAAAGCACACAAACTGCTTAGCTTTCTTACTCACATTTCGAGAGCCCCACTGAATCCTATTTCTAAGAGCGTAAGCTTCCTTTTATTCTCTATTCTGCAAGACAAAAGTTTGTTAGTTTTGTGAGCCACGGTTCCTTTCTTTCGTCAATTATTTCTACGCTTTGGACGCTTATCTCCGCTACTAGAATGGCTAGTTGAATGCGGCTCCACTATCCCTTTTGCCAATAGAGAAGAAACTTCTGGATATGCCGCCACTACGCCTACGCTTCCACATTCTGGCACTGTTTGGAGAGGTACCATCAAAGTTTGCCAGCTTTCATCTATACAATCAAAAGCAATAGGCCGGCGACCCTTCCACCGCCTCTTTAACAACCTCTGCATGATCAACATTTACTTGCCCACCGTCTATAATATCTATAATGTCACAAATTAGCTGTAATGTTTGTGGTTTAACACTTGCATCTTTCACTACACGAATATTTTATAAACTTGTGTCTCAAGCATTGTATAAGTGAAGTGGTCAATCTTACATATTTCATCATTCTTAAGGCCTCCCTGTCCATACTAAGCCCATATCTATTTCTTCGGTTTCTTAAGCAAAGTTATCCATATTTATTGCTAAGTATAAAGATATTGATCATACTAGATATCAACTCAATCCCTCTTTCCCTATACATTGTAGTGTTTTTTGAGTTTTGTTAAGGGAAAAAAGCACAATTTCTTATGTAAACGGCTTGACACACCCTTTATTGTTGCCAACCGAAGGGGACCGTGGCATATTCCAGAACCAGTGTTTCATTGATTATCCAGCATCTTATGTCAAGTTTAATTTATGTGTTTAACTAGTATAATAATATTAAAGAAATGTTGAGCAAATAGACAGGAAACAGGACACCTGAGGCATCAAATTGTGAGCATAGAAGTTGAAGGTAGATGGGTGAAAATTCTTTTGCTTTTGATTAAATTAAACAAAAGAAACCTCCACCTTCTAAGAAGTTGCATGGAGCTCATCCTCAATTTGTTTGACACCAATCATGCTCCTTTCTCCTTTCTAAGTGTTCATTGATATTATTAAAATTTTTTTACACTAAAGAAACTTTAATAGTGGGCATTTTGCCTTTTAGAGCCATTTGAGTTCCTTTTGTGATCTCTCTTAATCTCAAAAGGTTATGCCTTTAAAACCCTTCTTCATTTTTATTCTAAAAAGCGAAACTACTCAAGAAAATAATAATATAACCATCTACTTGCACAGACATTTTGAGTTCATAAGAAGCCATTGATCGACACTTGTCCAATTAAAAAGAGTTAACTAACGTTTGCATCTATTAATTAATGGTGCACTTAGTGTACTTGGCTTCAATAAAATCACACCACACCAAAATGTTTGTGAACATGAGTGCAATGTGGAGTAAGAATTTAATTCTGATCTCTTGTTGGTCAAGGAAAATTAAACACTATCCTCTTAGTGCAAAGAGATCTTTTCTAAAGGTAAATCAAACACTTGATGAATTTTCCATTGGTAGATGTCACTAACCTAAGCCAATATATGGTAAAAGATAATAGAAGCAGAGGTAGCATGCATGTGGCCTTGATGACTGACAAGTATATAAAGAATATGTTCTTGAAATTACATCTAATGATCATCCTCGACATAGACCATTAGGGCTAAACATTAAACTATTGCTTAAGTATTTCTAATTTTATCAGCATTCATTCCTAAGCCTTGATGTCACCTTCGGCCATCATTCCCATTTAGGAGAGCTAGCAATGCCTAGCATTATAATAGTGCTTAACGTGAACTTAATTAGTGCTTACTAGATGGCACTCAATCATAGATTGATGATGATCAAAGACAATGAAAGTCCCCCCAAAATATCATAAATGATTAAAAGAGATGATCTAATTTTAAATTAAAAATAAACCTAAGCTAGTAAGAAATTGAGTTAGTGGTCATTTCTATTACAATGTGATATAAAGCGAGTCAAATAACCTAGCTTGAAGATAATTTAGTTACAAACTAAAATAAAACGGTCTCATGTTAAACTTTGTTAAAAAAAAAAAAGAGGATGAAAAGATCGAAATGTGACAATGCTAGAAATTTTGGGGATTAATTGGCTAGCTAGGGTTAAGGAGTTAGGAATCACCTTTTATCTCCACTTCCATTTCCATATTAGTATTTTATTTGAAAAGCTTGTATTCACTCTCTCTTCCCATAGTATACTGACAGCATTGCTTTCTCAAGATCACTAATCCCACATGACAGGCAAGCTTTAATATGTCCTAATTCCGTGATTGGATTATCCTAGCTTTTTAGAGGTTAATGGGTCCAATCATTTTTTTTATCTCACTAAAAAGGGGCACTTGTTTCCCATAACTATAAGGAATTGTAGTTTGGGGCTTGGGAGTCAAAGTGCTTTGGTCTTTAGCACCCAAATCTCACTAATACTCTAATCGTAATGCCATCCATGATCAATTTAACATGCATATTTCATCTTTTGCCATATATACCTTTCATAGTATTATTTACCCGTCCGTAGCCGGTTGTTTGTGTTAAATACCTTTGATAGAGTGTTGAGCTAGCTAGCCACTATACAGAAATCAACTATACTTTGGATTTCACAAAGAAAATTGGAGTTTGGTACTACTAAAATTATTAATACTATAGATAATATTAGTTATTTATAAGCTGATTTCATTTAAGTTTATAAATATATACATGTCTTAGGGAAAATTAAATAAGGAGTAGGTGTTAGTATATATTAAGTCTCCATTGTCTTCAAAATTCTATGATGATATTTAACATACGGACATGGCACAATGTCATGTCAAAAAAGCCTTTTTTGATTGTATTTTCTTTGATTGTATTTTCTGAAAGTTTTGAAGGTTTCGACTAATCAAACATAATGAGAAGTTCAAATACTCTTTATTGAGTTTAAACTTAAAACCAATAGCATAATTCACTAGCCTTTACGGGCTATTTGAGACTTTTGATATTGTTTTCAATATACTTGTCAAAAATTTGAAATGTTCATCCTTACCACTATGATAAAGATTTGCCGCAATTACACATTTCTTACTTAAAATATTATTCAATATCGTTATTTTAAGAAATAAATGAAAAAATTAACAAAACGTAAAATTTCCTATTATATAGAGCGTCATTACTTATGTCTACTTCCTCATTAGCAAGATGCTCTTGATTATACAAGTGAATTATGTGAGTGATTGGGCATCTAAAAATATTAACTTTATCCCAAACATTCTCACTTACTCATGCTTAGGGTTCCTTGGAATTACTTTATAGCTTTGTAGGGGGCTTCTCTCGAAAAGTGCTATAGCACAGGTCAAACTCAGCAGGTACGGATGATAATTAGCCAAATCATAGATCTACTATCTGACTTTTGGCTCATTGTATCCAGGGCCTCCAACAACAACATAAAATCGACTTCTGTTCACCCAAAAAAAAAAAAAAAACATAAAATCGACTTCTCATGGAAATCTCACAATCTAGAGAGTTGCACTTATTGAGGGCCTTTCGATTGTTAAGTGTGTTACGTTGCATACTTGCATCGTCCTAGTATCAGCTAGTTTCATGAGCAAATATTGCATGTAACAATATCTAACAACTCTAAACCTATATCGATCTAACAACGACAACAACACAAATTATTAATAGATATGGTCTCGTTTAACTTAACATTTGTGTTGACACAAACACTTTGTGTGAAAAGTGTTGATTTTTTCAACTGCCATAATAGCGGTAAATTTCATTATGAGATCAGAACATAATAGCAGTAAATTAAATGATTGAAGAGACATGATTTCTAGAGGATGTGAACATAGTAACATCTGGATGCTTGAAATTAAAAGCTTCTAGTTTTAGGACAAGGAGGTGGATAAGTAGGTTTCATTCAGGATTAAATCAAAAACCTATAATTGAAAGAAATTCTTCCTAGAAGGTGGTATAGGGAATTAACTTTACATTTAAAATTTATGTTGTATATGTACCTAGCACAAAAGTAACTACTAATCATTCATTATATGACTTTTAAATTCTTTTACATATCATAGCTCAACGTGGTAAGATACGACTTTCGCAACATATGGTGTGTATACATATATATTGTACATTTAGATGAACAAAAAATTAGGAAAACTTGAACTATATAAATTGGCATGTGCCAAATAAATAATTCAGGTTTAGTTCAACTTCAAATTATATCGAGTAAGGTTAGGATCAAGTCAACCTACATATTTTTCAAGTTCAACTCACTAGACATAGTACTCACGTGAAACTAAATGTGATTTGAGTTCAATTCACTCGACATAGTAGTATAGTACTCAGGTGAAAATCAAGTAACCTTGTTTCGTGTAACATGGCAAGTTACCATCAGTAGTAGTGCATTAGTACAATAGCACTAGCACGTACAGACCACCAGAAGGAGAATGTGGGTTGGCGGGGACCGTTAGTAGCAACCTAGGAACAACTTCTAGCCGGCGCCAATTATTCGTTATTCTGCGTTTCTTGTCAAAAAGTATTATCTTCATTCAACCAACAAATGAATAAACCACCTTCCAAGCACAAAAGGGAAGTGTTGTTTATGTTACATAATAAAGCTCTCTATAGAAAGCGATTTATAACAAGTCACAAAAATAAACAGAAATATGTACCACTCTTAATATTTTCTCCCTTTATATTCTCCTTTGCATGTCTCCCTCAAATATTTGAATTTTGCTACACAACTTAGCTCACGTGATATCAACTTGAGACACCAACTTAAGTAACTGTCAGTTTGATCACCCTTTGCTTTTGTCTGTCTGTCTGTCCAAATGATTATGGAAAGTGGGTTTTCTTCTCCAAGAACTGAGGCATTTCCTGCTGGCCTTAGGGTGTTGGTTGTTGATGATGATCCGACTTGGTTGAAAATTCTAGAGAAGATGCTTAAGAAGTGCTCTTATGAAGGTTTTTGCAATCTTTTCTCTTGTATATACCTACCTTTGAAGTGTGGTTGTTTGTAGAGAAAGCATAAGAAAGTTCCTGCATGAGCAGATTATTGTTTGCTCTTTTGTTGGTTTAGTTGGTATCTTGATGCTTTCAACTTTAAAAGGTTGTTTTTTGGATCTTATTGTGCTGCTTACTTGAGTGAGTCTTGTGGGATCATGGGTTTTTAGTGTGGTAGTTATATATGAGCTTGTTTTTGGTGAAACTAAGCTGAGAATTTCTGTGCGACTGTATGATCATTTCTGTTCTCTTGGGGGGTTCATTTGGTTTGTTGATGATTTGAACATAAAAGGTTTTCTGGGATTTGGTGATACTCTTCTGGACTTCTGGTTACTTATAGTAGTTGAATAGTAGGTTTAAGTGTATGCTTTGAACAAAATTCATCTCCGGCAAGATTAGGTATTTAGGTTGCCTTGTTTATGTAACTAGATGACATTTCTTTTTGCTTATTGCTTTTTTTAGTTATGCACTTATGCATTCATGAAGATGAATTTGCGAAATGATCCAAGTCTGAGCTATATGTGTCACTATAGATTGCTTATGTGATACAGGGTGCAAGTAGCAAAATAACATAAAGTGGTTGATTATCCCTGTGTTGCTGTAGTTTCCCATGAAGCATATCTAACTGAGCAATCAAGTTCAAAGTATCTGAAAATGAAGTGTTGGAGTTAGCAGTCATGTTGCTCAAACAAGTGACTTATAGTGGTTTATATTAACAAACATCAAGCCTTAAACATCGGGGATTAACATGAGGATCATTGATGCAAGTTTATGGTAATATCGTTGGTAAACCAGATGGTACTAAAGTCTACTCATGTTGCTTGGCTTGCTCCAGATTAGTTTTGGAAATCGGAATGTGATCAATGGGTCCTGTTGTCTATCTTCATACAGCAAAATGGATAAGTTTTAGTAGCCAATTAAGATGAATAGATGATCTTTCTTTATTAAGAATTAGATTCTCAATCAATTTGTTCGGATTTGGTAAGAGTATCTTGCACTATTTAAGAACAGTGAGCTACTGAGCTGTCAAGGTTAATAATGTAATATGGTTCATATCAATTCCATTAGGAATTTTGCTTCATGCTTTAAAAGACCAAACCCCGGATGAGTCAATTCTTTTGCACAGGGAATCAATCATCTTTTGTTAGTAAATATTCAGTGACTGACTAGTTTGATCAAACTTACAGTCTAGATTTGTGTCATATCGTTTTACTTTCAGGAAAGAATCTCAAGCTTCACTTTCGCCCCGTCTAATTAAAAGAGGAAATTGATTGCTTATATGAATTTTGATGACTGAAAAGAACCAAAGAATGATTCTGAGGCTAACAGGCTAACCAAGATGAAGAATATTTGTCAGATAAGAGAAAGTTAGTTACTTTTCTGCACTGGATATGGTGATTGTTTCTTTCTTGCACTCCGGAGAGACATCACAGATGTATCTGGCTGTCTGATTCCAGCGTCTCAGTATGTAATTGATGCACATTGAAACTTGAATACTCTATATATATCTTCATGATTGGTTTATAACGCATAATTTGTAGAAAACATCATACATTTGATCATGGAGTTACTGTTTTCATACGGATGATTTGCTTTAATTATTACTAGCAATGAAATTTCGGTTTCCTAATCTTTTCCTGGTGTGTACTCTGCACTTAATCCGCACGAGGCATAGACAGCATCTTCTATTCATCTTTCTTTCCTTTTGAATAGGCTTATTTGCAACCAGTATATCCTATGAATCTTCATTCCTGGCACTGTTTACCTTGAAATCATTCACTAGAATATGCTTGTCAGTGTATGTTCACTAGGATATCCTTTTTTATTTTAGATTTGATTAAAGTAAACACAGTGTGGTGTTTGCCAATCCCCACTCTATGTTGCATGCAACTCATTCTTCACTGACATTTCAGTTTTTCTGATGGTTGTCAGTGACTACAAGTGGACTAGCCCGAGAGGCTCTGAGGTTGCTTCGTGACAGGAAGGATGGTTTTGACATTGTGATCAGTGATGTCAACATGCCTGACATGGATGGTTTCAGACTTCTCGAGCATGTGGGACTCGAAATGGATCTTCCAGTGATAAGTCAGTTATCTCGTACTTCTGAAATCTTTGCTTTTTTTCATCTGCCCTTCCACTTTCATACCTAGGAATCTTTAAGTCCTGACAAGTTACATGAACCCTGTGCAGTGATGTCAGTGGATGGAGAAACCAGCAGGGTGATGAAAGGTGTCCAGCATGGAGCATGCGATTACCTTCTCAAACCTATTCGAATGAAAGAGCTCAAAAACATATGGCAGCATGTTGTGAGAAAGAGATTGCATGAGGTGAGAGACATTGAGTTCATTGAAGATACAAATGGAACAGACCACTCTAACAATGGACACTATGGTGGTGATCAAAATCTACCAAAGAAAAGAAAAGATGCTGAGAACAAGCATGATGAGAAAGATTCGAATGATCCATCTTCCACGAAGAAAGCTAGAGTTGTTTGGACAGTAGACCTCCACCAGAAATTTGTCAAAGCTGTAAATCAGATAGGAATTGACAGTGACAGTGAGTAAAAATATTGTATTACTCTTAGTCATTATGCTAACCTGATTCTAATGTCAAGGGCGAGTTCTTAAATTCGTGAATAGTCTGTGTTGTCTTATTCATGCATATATTGGTGCTTGTGATGTGTACTGATATGCCGGACAGATGACATTTCCTGGATTGTTGAACAGCAGTCTCCATAATACTTATTTGACATTGAAATTCTGTTTTACAGAGGTTGGTCCAAAGAAGATACTTGACTTGATGAATGTACCATGGCTGACAAGAGAGAATGTCGCTAGCCATCTGCAGGTCATACCTTCTTCTGATTGCTTGCATGTATCTTCTAAAGTCGTACTCTCATAAACTGCGATTCTGTGATGGTTTATTTGTGCGGCCTGTTAGTCAACCTGTCAACCGGACCATCAATCAAAATAGTTAGGAATCCCCCCCACCCTACCTCCCAACCTTCCACTTTCGCCGACTGAGCTTAAGAGCTATCCGACAGGTTTAAACACCCAGAGCTTTTTGCATGGAAATCTTGCGACACCTGCCTATCTGTGAAGTTGTGTTTCTTGTATCAGATTTTCTTCAAGTTGCTTGTAGCCAATTATTTGTTTCTTTGACTTGATGTAATAGATATTTTTTCTTAACTGTGCAGAAGTACCGCCTTTACCTGAGTAGGATCGGAAAAGAGGATAATTTAGAATGTTCTTTTGGAGGAGTAAAGAATTCAGATCATTCTCCAAAAGAGTCAAGTGGAAGCATTAGCCTCCAGACCTCCAGTTTTGGCCACCAAAATGATGTTACTAGCAACTACTTGTACCCTGGAAATCATTTGCCTGTTCAAACTATAGACTCTAAACCCCTTGACAAGGATCTGAAGAGCAAGACAGAGCACAGGAAACGCTTTAACAATGAGAATTCTGATCCTCAGAGAGCCAGCAATTCACAAGCAGGTCTCAACCATTCTTTTCAGTCTCCAGAAACCAGCATTAACTATGCATCACTTAACTCTCCCGGTTCTGCTCGGTACCCTTGGACTGGAGGAGAAGTAAAGTTTCACTTCAAACCTGAATTCAAGCCCCATGCAAAAGAAAAGGATTGCTTCAACCAGCCAACAGTAGCCATTTTGCAGCAGCAAATCCAAACAGATCTCCTGGACCCTACTCCACACATCAGTCCTGGACCATCTATCAGTGAAAGTGATAACTTAGGCCTTCTGGATGTCAAACCTTTGAGTGATATGCAGGATGGTAATGGTATAAAGCAGCTATCCCCTATGCAGAGGGCACTCGAGTCATTCTGTGTGGCAAAACCTGATGCTTTAGGTTGTCAGTTTGGCATGCCATTGCACATGCAGAATAAGAGTTCTAGGCAGGACAGCAGCAGTATAAAAAAACAACCTCCGCCAGAAAGGCCAATGTTTTCGGTACTTTCTGAGAGTCATCTCTCAGATCGACGAGGTGTGGAACCGAACTTCAATGAGACAGCACAGATAAAGGACCAGTTTTCTGTACATTCCGAGAGTCACCTCTCTGTTCGGCATGGTTTGGAGAAAAACCTCAATGTGACAGCAGAGATAAAGGACCAGAGTTCAACTTGTCAGGATGGCTTAATTGCTCATAGTAGTGTAAATGGTCTGGGAACTGACATAAGAAACCAGACTTTAGGAAGTGAATCAGCTTTCGGACTTCTGAGTGAGGATTTGATGTTTCGCTGGCTTCAAGGTGGTGATGGTCCTTCCAAGGATGTCGGATTTGATTATGTAGGATTGTCAGAGTTCAATTTTCCAGAACATGTTGAAGAAGTTCCACCGCCAACTTACGTGCCCAAGTTTGGGATCGAATATGAGTATCCGTTTGATTGGATGGAGTACTCTGTAGTTGATCATGGTCTTCTATTTTCATGATTGCCTACAATATTAGCTTGTAAAGGAGACATCTCCAGGGAATGATCCTAAGTAAATGCCATGTACAATATCCGGATGGCAATTTGGCAGCTATTAAGCAATATAACATTATCTTAGTTTTTTTGGTCTTTATGTGGCGCAGTGGCAGTTTATGTTCTAATATGGCCCATATGGGTAGCTATAGGAGCTCTGTTGATTTATTCTTCCCTCCTGCAACCCTCACATCAGAAGAAACCAAATAATTTCCCTGTTCCCCTCCCTTCCCCATCGCATAAGGCCCCTCCAGAAGCGTGGAGGGCGAACTATTCTTTTTTTTTTTTTTTTTTTTTTACAGCAAACTATTCTATACTATAACATAAATAGCAAAATTAATCCAATATGTGCCGAAGCCGTGCCATCAAACTTTTTACTGGACATATTTGTCACCAACATCCTGCAAAGGTATAGACACATACATCAGCTTCAAGATTAAACATTTAGAACTTAGTTCCATCTGCTGAGCCACCTTCCCACTTAGTATAATGGACTCTAGCAGTCTTAATTGATCGGAGTATTATTATTGTAATTGGTAGGGAGGGGGGGGGGGGGGGGGGGGGGGGGGGGGGTGAGATGGGGACTGGGAAGATTACAGCAGAAGTGGGCTAAATATGCTCATAGAATTACATCTATAAGTTTCTTCTATACAGAGACCATTTTTTTTATCGTACAGAGTATACTGAATAACTACAACAATTGATACTTATACACTGTGAAAGAATGATTAGAATACAATACATGGCTTGATTGAATCGTGGAAAGCACCCTTGCTCTGAGTACCTTTGATATCCCAGCAGTCTCTCACCTCGTCCTTCATCCTCAAAGGATATTAGGAGATGCATTTTCGTGTCTTTTCTTCTTGGTCAGCAAAGTGGTTGGACTTGGCTTACTGTTTTCTGAATCAGCTTTAGAACCAATACTACTTTGTGGTGGCCGAGAACATTTACCTCGTATGAAGTTAGAAGATGGTTTACTTTCATTTGGTGGTTGTGGCCGAGAGATAGGAATCTGCAAATAATTATTGATCTCAGAATCACCAGTGCTAACTAAAACTTGTATGCAAAATTAAGTCCTCTAAATGTCATATTTACTCAAATGCCAAACAAGCAATCAAGCATGTATGTTTATCTGGTGGACATGGGAGAACTTCCGTATACAAAAGGTGCAAAAAAACCTTCTGTGAACTCCTGCAAAAGATTTATCTGCTGCTCTAATGAAGTGACAAAATATAGCCACAAAAGCAGAGGAACAGGAATGCTACCTTGCAGAACTGAACAAAATCTCACCAGACGAGTAACAGGTCAAAAATTGATGAAGCGCATGGTAAAACCCAGAAGTACCAGACTGACACTGCTCGTCGTGCACAATAAACAATGGAAAATTCAACTGTACCCTTGGGGTAAAAGCAAAGCTCATACCCCTGAGAGGGAGAAAACACTTTATATGTTTTTGTTAAAAACTCACCCCCCCCCCCTCTCCCCATTTTCGGTCGATAGCAACGGTTAATTGTTTTAGTAATGTGAGACGGAGTAAAGAGGGGAAATTATACCAACTTCATGCATGCTTTTTCTAAAAGATACAGGCAAGATAAGATTAATTTGCCAATTGTCCTACATCATAATCCAATCGACCAACAAAGATCATTTATTTGTAACATTAACATGCAAATGTTAGCAAAAAAGGGAAAATACGTTTGGCAAGAGGCTGACCTTTATGTTTTCACTTAAAACTTCTGCTCTTATGTCAACCATGGCATTGGTTTTAAGACTCCGGCACAGTGATGGGTTCCTGGAGTTAGCTGTCACTTTCACCTGTAAGAGAAAAGTGGCAATTGTCAGTCATTTGAGCTAGTAGATTGATCATAAAGTTACCATACAGGAGACAGGGGATAGGAACCCATATAATCTAGTGATTCAATTTTTATATTGTCAATTTGTCACAGCAAAGATCGTCGAGCATAGATGTTTATAATAGCTCCTGAATATCAATTTCCAAAGTCCCATCTATAGGCCCATCGTCCCCTGGGTTGTAATATTTATATATTTGAAAAAATTATGGATGCAGGCAAAACCTTAGCTTTATCCATCAGCTGTAAGTTTTCTGCTTCCTTCTCCAGCCTCTGTTGCAAAAACTGGCATGAAAAACACCAAAACATTAGGGAATTATATGTGGAACTAATGTGGAATATGATTGAATCTGGACACACCTCTCTCCGTTTTGCTGCTCTTTCTTCAGTTCTAAAGGTAAACAAAGAGAACGTGCTAGGAGATTGCATTGAAGACTTCAAATTCCTGAAAGTGACAAGCACATTTAAATGTTCAGTCACAAATAGCGAGTACTTGAACAAAATTGGGTCAAAACTACCGATCAACAATTTAGGCTAGATCAGGAGTCCTTACACCACAGACGGAGACTTCAATTTCTGGTCCAATGTTCTATCCCTGGCAAATGATTTCCCAAGAGTTACTCTACTCCTGTTGTTAGTTGATATGAAAGCATAAGTGCCGCGATGATAAATTTGAGCATGGACCAAAGAAGAAACCTTTAACAACAGAGAGCATACCTTTTAGTTTCTGATTGAGGGGTTGCACATTGATATCGTGCAACATTGTTCACTGAAGCCTGCAATACAGGTGGTATCATAATTGATGCATCTAAAAGAACATGTTACATATACATAAAGGGTAAATTGCAGGCATAAAAAGTAACACGTAGTAGCAAGTGCCACAACATCGGTGGATTTAAAGAAATTTGTAATGTAAAATTAGTAGATAATTCTCACAGGATATAACCGTATAAGTGTATAACCAATCACCAGGCATTTGTGACCATGCTTAGACATTGCATTCAGATAAGGAGGATACATTCAAAATTTCAATAAAGATAAAAGCACGTACCCTACATGCAGTTGGTGAAGTAACAAAGCTCCCTCTTACAATCTTGCTCAAAGGAGTGAGGACTTTTCCTATTTCTGTTTTATGGCAACCTGGAGAAGGTTTCTTCACATGATTGATGTCAGAATTGAAATTGATTGACAAATGAGCCGAACTCGAAGTTGGTTTATTTTGTCTAGTGGACAGCTTTGCTGGCGTTCTGTTGTTAGGAATTCCATTGACCTCCTTTGTAGAACGAGTTTTAGGAGTTGCAAGTCTAGCAAGAGATGATGATAATTTGGACACATTGCCATCATAAGGAGTATGGTTCCTTTCCTTTTTAGGGCGAACAGGAGTGGCGAGTCTAGACAGAGATGACGACAGCTTGGACACATTGCCTTTATTTGACCTCTTATCAGACATTCCTGCTATAACCTGCTGGCTCATGTAGACCAAACTTTTCTTGTCCGATTCGTTCTGGGATACCGTTGATAAAGTGTTAAGAAGCTATAAATAGATGGATAAAACACAAATGAGAAAACTGATAAAAGGGTGATCTTATACCTTATCAACAGTAACCTTCCTTTTTAGGGTGGAAGGGCTAATATCAGTTCTTTGTGCATCTTCACACTGATTCTCTTTGATATCAGCAGAACTTAATGCAAAGTCTATATTTACTCCTGCATCCTCACATTCAAATGTCTGAACCTCAAGAGAGCATTCCAAGGTATCTATATTCGCTCCCGATTCCACAGTGCTGGCCTCCTCAATTTCTACTTCTTTACCTTGAGCTGCAGAATAACCTGAACTCGCGGAAACCCTGGAAAGAAACTTCTCTTTAGAGATATCTTCTGTTTGGACCTCGTGAATGGTGGGATGGTTATTTGCTAGTTCTGTTTCTGAATTCAAGGTGGGAGAACTCGAGGGTAGCTCTACATGAGTGGCATCCTCAACTTTTGGATCCATACTTTGAGATTCATTATGTTCCTGCTCCTGGGGTGCTTGCTTCTTGGAACGAACTCTCCTGTAATGTGCCTCAAAAAGTTCTTTCATCTGCGCGACTGACCCTGGCTTTGAATACTTCTCTGCTTCTTCCAGATAGCGGTTGTGAGAAAAACATGACCGTTTCTCCCAAGCCAAGGATTCTGACGTATATCTGCCAAACGATACTGATTCTCCAAGAGCACGAAGTGGATCCCCCTATTGGGTAAATTCTGTAGGTCAGTATTCCTGAACTCAACAAAGCAGTGCTAACTTCGACCAAATTGCATTGCAAGGTAGTCAGAGACAAATAAAGACTGTACCAGTCGAACGTTTACTTATCAAACTTATGACAACGGACAATCCATATAAGTGGAAACCCTCACCACATTGCACTGATCAAGCATACTTGATAGTTAATAATGAAAATTTCATAAGTTCATTTTATCCACATAAAGTAGTCAGTGATGCTGAGTATGTGAATGTGACAACATAAAGAAGGACCAAAACATAAAGTAATCAAAACCAGGTTCACAAGCCGCATCTGCAATCAATGGGAATTGAGTTAAAGATGTCACTATGAACCTCTCAAACTACTTTTGTCAACTCTATTAGTGACCATCTCTCGTAACTGAAAAGGATTAGCCAGAACACAAGCCTCCGGACACATAAACAAGAAAAACGACACTTGGGAAGCCTTTAATTTCATGTTTTCTACGCGATATTCTGTTGACGGAACATCCCATGACAGGAAGCATGGGCGAGACAGAAAACCTCTTCAATCTTACCGGCAACACACATTGGCATAAACGATCAAGCAACACTACAAATTCTCTACGTGAAGTAACACCTCAATGAAAAGTCTAAGCTGATGGTCGAGGCCCAATCAATGTATTTATTCCTCGCACTCCACATTAAAAAATAAGCGACACAACTAACACATTGATCCTCACTTTCAAGTTACAAACTAATTCACACTAATATCACAACATATTGATCCTCGCTTTCAAGTTACAAACTAATTCACACTAATTCGCTTTCAAGTTACAAACTAATTCACACTAATTCGCTTTCACGTTACAAACTAATTCACACTAATTCGGTTTCAAGTGACACGTTCCTCGGCCACCAAGAACTTTCAAGCCAATTCTTTACATTTTTATATTTGGTCCGAAAGGAGCACAAAGTCGCATATAAGAATCGAACCTCCAACCTCTCAGACGATACTTCTAACCACTAAAGCATCTCTTGATTCTAACCACTAAAGAATCAAGTGCTAACTCTTTACTTTATAATTCTAACTACAAACAAATACAAGTAAATAGATGCTAAATATAGAAATGAAATAAGCATGGGAAATACACCATAAACACAAATTTAGTAAAAATTCAAGCACAAGTACAAAAACCCACTTAAAGTAATCAATAACTAACTGCCAAAAATGGATAAAAACATATAACAGAAAACCCACTTAGAAATCAAGCAATAACAACAGACCCACATGCAAAATGGCTTTTTTTTGCAAAATAACTAACCTCTGAGAAATCATGGGAAGTTTTTGAGGGGTTAGAAAAAGAACGTCTTAGACATGCAGAATCTGCCATTGTTGTTAGTTCTTTGGGACAAGAAAACGGTTAATTTTTAGTGTTGATTTCAAAAAATTGTGGATTATGAGTTTAATTTGTGATATAATTGAGTGTCATTTTTATTGCTTTAAATTTGAAAGTTTGGCTCCCAAGACATGGGAATTATTTTAACATGTAGAGCCCATTAGTTAGACTTTTGTAAGTAAACATTGCCTTTCTACTTTTTTTTATAACTTGCATTAGTTTTTTTTTTTTTTTAAGCTTGTATGAGACGGCATAATTTTAAATTAATATCAAATGGATTTGGAGTGGTTACCGTATATCTTAGCGTGATCATTTTTATTATGAAGAAAATAAAAGCTGACTATTCAGCTCCATCTGTGACCATGTTTAATGTTAAGATCAAAGTAGACCGATTCTTTTGATAATTTATGTTAATGCAATTGAAAAGTGTGAACATGATCATAGATAGGCGTGATTAATAGGCGTGAATAAATAAGGCGCCACCTTACATTCTTAAAAACTGTATTGAAAAACATTGATATACTTCGTTAGTCATTTATTATGGCAGATAAGTTAAATTTAAATTAGTTTTCTGAGAAAATGGTAAGTTGTAAATACAAAATTGATTTTTAAGGGGAAATGTATCAAACATACTCGCAAAAGATTACGGCTATTGATTCTTATGATATCATTTTTCCAAAAAAAACAAAAAATAAAACGGGACGAGAAATATATTAATGATCAAGTCAAACTAAACCTAAGACAATTGGAAACTCTAAAGTACATTAATAACAATTAGAAAGCACTATTCTAGCTAAACGAGCAATTACATTGCTAACTTTCAAAAAATAGACAAGCCTTGCTCGCAAACTCACTACTTGTAGTTATGACATCATCCTACAAGAGATTCATTGGTGCATTTGCGTCAGACTTCATCACAATATTATGAGCTACATTGATTGCAGCAATTTCGAGGATGATGTTGTTAAGTCCTATCTTTAGAACAATTTGTAAATAGCATTTTTTAAGTATGCTCAATTTATTTGGGATAAATTTTGCTCGCGTTAACTTTTGATGCTTATGTTTGCTAAATTTCATAATCATATGGCAAAAACCATGGCAAAACAAGAAAAATAAATTCAAAGGAGAAAAATCTTTTCCACAAAACTTTAAAAATACTATCTCAGTTTATTAGATATTTTATACTTGATTTGAATTCTTCATAGTTAAACCAAACGTAAACTATCTAATTGGACGAATATAGTGAGGGTGTACATGGAAATAACTAGACTTTTTTTATTTGTGGTATCGGCCTTCCAGAGTTTTAGCCCATGTGCGGATCTGGCGCATGGCGCCTAATCCAAATTAAAGAAAGGCCGCCAACGGCTACTGCATTTTCAAATTGTTCAATCAACCGTTGGACACTTGGACCGACCAATATAATACTAGCATCAAGTGTCCAATAAAAAAGACCCAAGCTTGATTATTAGGCTCAGGTGCTCATCTCGTTTCTAAGAAAGGTGATAGTATATTCCAATATGTGGATCTTCAATATCAACTTTTAGTGATTTGCATTTAAATAAGTTAATTTTAAGTATTGTCATAATCATACTTTTTTGATTTAAGTTTATTCCATTCGTCCTTCTGACTTATTTTATTCTTTGTTTAATTCAGATGAACTTCTACTAAGCGTGGTTATAAACTCATATCCATAGAGCATATCTTGAGCAGTTTTGTTAAATTGTATTGTGTATTAGAGTAAAAAGGTTGTACATAATAAGGTTTCCAAAACAATATACTTGCAACACCTACAACCATGCATAACCGAGCAAGAAAGTAATCATACTATTCTACATTGATGTCAAAAATCTTGCTCTTGTTACTAGGTTTTGGGATTGTTAAATATAACACACCATCTCTAACTTCAGCTTTGATCTTCTCAAACTCCAAATTCTCCGGCAAAGCGATCCGACTGCTATATGTGCCAAAGCTCTTTGCAGGCCAATCGCCTTCATCTTCCATTACGCCGCCATTTTGATCTTGGCCATCTTTCTTTCTAGTCGCCTTCTCGGCCTTGATAACCAGCATTTTCTCCTCAACCCAAATCTTAACATCATCTTTGGTCATACCAGGCATGTCGAACCTCATCTTATACTCCGCGTCACCTTCCTTTATTTCCCATGGTGTTCGGCCTCTCACATATCCATTTCCGTCATTGGGCAGTGAGGACGGCCAGCGGCTTCTATAAGCAACAGGATCATCTATTATTCTCTCCATTGTGTCCATCATCTGTTGCACTGTCCTCGCACTTGGAAACCTATCCCATAGCCCTGCAAGTAGTACCATCCTTAGTAAGATTCACAAGCACAAAACATAGTGTAGTACCCACAACAACAAACAATGTTAGAGTAGCCTCACCACATAGCAAATGTTAAATCACAGCACGATAGCACAAGTCAGTAAGCTAAGTCATACGATATATCCAAAGTAGAACAAATGGATTTTCATTTCAACCATCGCATCAACAACAAAAAACATGTAAAAGCCATAGTCATGACTCTAAGTGAAGAGCAGTTTCCGCCCCGTCTACAGCAGTAAACAATGCTTCAGTTTTACAATTCCAGGGACACCTAATCACACCATCCATATCAATATAGCTAGGCATGCATCTCAATCCAGTCTAACAAATTCAGCCTCTTGTCTTGGTAATTAAGCTAATCGAGTATTTAGATGCTATTAATGCTATGAATTTAAGATACCATCTTGGTAATTAACTTAATCAAAAATTTAGATGCTATTCATATTTCAGAGGGTATCCAGGATGTGCAAGTCAGCCACTTCCAAAATCAAACAAAAACCAACAGTTTCAACCAATAACTTTTCTACACTCAATATGACATACAGCAACTAGAACAGAGCCATAACAAGCTTTAAACTTAATTAAAACAACACAAATTATCAAAACAACATGCTTTGAACTTAAAAATTAAACTTCGTCACAAAAATGAGTTAAAATGGTCACTTTTTTATTAACACGATAACATACAAAACTTAAAAATAGAGTTGTTTTTAACTTAAAATTAGAAGGTACTCCGTATCACACAAGACTTTCCGTCAAAACAATCAAAAACATTCAAGAATAAAAAGCAAATTACCAACAGGGATAGAGGTAGGTTCTCTCCTCTTCAACACAGGTCTCTGCATATGATCAAGATTGTCCCTTTTCTCAGCTTTCATGGCTCTGACACCACTGCTACTAATCCTGGGTCTGATCAAAACAAGTTCGTGACTCCTTGGATGATAACAAGAGTGGCCATATGTGACATTTGATGGTTTAGTAACAGGAATAATGTTGCTGACATTGCATACAGATTGTGCCATTTTTATGACTTAAAAGTATAAACTTGTCACTAGGTAATATGTGATGGAATTTGCTTGAAGTCTTGAACTGTTGGGTTTGCTGAGGTTCAGCGAATGAGATTTCTGAGAATTTAAAGGGTCTGACAGACATTTCTGGAAGTAAGTTTTTTTGTATGTTTGGGAAAGATACATGCATGATCATTGGGTACTTTAGATTTCTAGACTTCTCTAGAGTGACCATGCACAGACCACAGTCTACTAGTTACTGCTGGATGACGTTTTCTGTTATTTGCTGTCCAGTTGACTGCTTTGGTCGATTCAGAAAAATAAAAAGATCGTTATTTTCAGTTAAACTCTTGGTTGTGTAGCTTTACAAACTCGATTTTCTTAAAATAAAATACAATATTGTTATAATTGCAGAAGATTGTCCATTGTAATGAAAATGTTCACTTTGTTAAGTTGAAAAATGAATTGGTTGCAATATACTCCGTATTGCTCTAATCCAATCGTATCAGCCAAAATCCACAGATTGTTACAATGTGTCAATGTAGATATCCACATCTGATATTTTTATTACAAATTCGACTTTTTTCTATGTACGGTAATCTTATATCTATATATATTAGTGGGTAGGGAGTCATAAGCTGGACATGTGGCATGCCACGTAGGATGTAGGCATCCAATAGGTAAGTGCCACGTGTCATAATAAATCACCTATATTTATTAGA
>CAAKMY010036047.1:0-11006 GCA_901111285.1 Corrigiola litoralis
GGGGGGGGGGGGGTTTGGAGGAGAAGGGTACTTGCTTAATTACTTTCTAATTACGCATATTGCGCGCTTATTTAGATTTATTGGTCAATGTTCAGATACATGTGTGCTTTGATTATGATGGGAACACGGTGTTGAACTCACTTCGTTGACTCCTTTACATGCCATTCTTTTATTTAAGTCAATATCATAGTAAGAGTTTCGGTTCACTTCATATTTGATGCTTTCTTTACTGATACATAAATTTTCCACTGTAAAGATGGTGCTTGTGGATATGGAAATCTATTCAGTCAAGGCTATGGGCTTCAAACAGCAGCATTAAGCACAGCATTATTTAATGGCGGACTATCTTGCGGAGCATGTTTTGAAATAGCATGCATTAATTCCCCAAATTGCAAGCCTGGGGCCGGGACTATTATGATCACTGCCACAAACTTTTGCCCTCCTAATTACACTAAATCCGTTGATATTTGGTGTAATCCTCCTCAAAAACACTTTGATTTATCAGAGCCAATGTTCCTACAGATAGGAGAATATAAAGCAGGGGTTGTCCCGGTCAAGTTTCGCCGTGTTCCTTGCATCAAGAGGGGTGGCCTAAAGTTCCAACTGCAGGGGAATAAGTACTGGCTACTTGTATTAGTGTATAATGTAGGTGGTGCTGGTGATGTTGCTAGCATGAAGATTAGGGGATTAAACTCTACTAATTGGTTGCAAATGTCGCATAATTGGGGCCAAAACTGGCAAACCAGTGTGGACTTATCAGGACAAAGTTTATCATTCCAAGTTACTACTAGTGATGGTAGAACGGTGCAGGCTGATAATGTTGTCCCAGCAAATTGGCAAATAGGTCAAACATTTGAAGCCAGTGTTAACTTCTAGTTTCTGTTGTATGGTTTCCCGTTTCTTTATTGTATTTTTATCTGAGTGCACGAAGTGAAGATCGCATTTGGTCAATTCTATCCTGGATAATTCCGTAACAGATAACACATCTTACTTTCATATTGGCTATGAACTATGATGGTACCTTGGCTTATTTATTTGTTTGTATGGTGATCAATGCAAAAACAACAATTTAGATAATCACAATAGAATTATAGATTGGACATTCAAGTTCTACTGAGAAAGACTTGATTAATACATTCTATAGGCAAAAGAAAGCACATTTTGTTGTGCTTCTTTGAAACCTTGATTGTGTGTGTTTGATCTTTTGAAAATGCTCCGTAGAAACAAAAATTTTGATTTCGACCGTTGTAAAAAAAAAAATGTTATGTGTCGTGTGCTATAAGATGCATTAATTTTTTGTTTGAGATGTATATGATCTCCTACTCGATTATATTGGTCATTTTGGTATGATTTAAGAAAAAAAAAAATTATTTGCTCATGTGTGAAACATTGTGTTGGATGTGTAAATCAATCGGTAGCTAGTTTTTTTCCTAAGAAAGAGTATGCAGGGGCTGGAATTAGATTTTTTTTTAAAAGGGGACCAATTAGAAATTTTCAATTTTTACGGTGACTAAGTAAAAAAATTAACTGTTTTTATGTATTTTAAAAAAAATTCCTTATAAAATTGCAAAAAAAAGTTGGCAGGGACCGGGGATCCAAGTACCGCCACTGAGAGTATGGACATCGTTCTTTTCGCTCTTCATTTGCCTAAATATCATTAACCTTGCGAAATTTGATTTAATTAAATAATGCTAACCCCTTAACAATTTCCATCAAAAAAAAGCTAATATTTTGTGGGAAATAGTTTAACGATATACAACTTCACGATCTTATAGTCGAAAAAAAAAGGTTTCATCTAGTCTTGGCAAAATACACCTGAACTTGAGTACTCTAACCAAAAAATGAGGGTTAAACCTAGTTAGAAACCCGAAACAATAATCATTTAAAGTTCATATTGTAACACTTATTTGTCGACCCGAGGTCGAGGTCCCATAAAATGGCCCATGCCCAACCCTTTTTAGGGTGCTTGCTTAACGCAACCTTCAAATTACTAGCGCAACCAGTTTTTTATATTTTTCTTCCAATTTTGACCTTTTAGCAGTGTGTCCTTACTATACGCCAATCACTCATGTTTTTATGATATTTTCACAAATATAGTTCATTTTAGATTGATATATATTAACAACTACCATGGAAAGCTATCAACTCCACGAAGGCACGCAGAAAAATCATTTGCATGATGTCCAGATGCATGTGAAATGGAACTGGTTCCTCCATTACTTTCGTTTGTATACAATATATTAGATTGCCTTGCCTTATTCCATAGTATTGAATGAATGCAACCGACGAAGTCCATGTATCTTTTATGTATCCTAATAGACCTGAAGGGGGTAAATGTAAGGAAGAACGCACCCCATTGATGCCCATTGACAACATCACTGATTCACCGTATACACAACCAGAAGAAAGAAGTGGGCATATCTATTTCCATGATTCATAAATATATCTATGCTTAGTTAAAAATGAAACCTGACTTTGTTTAAGCGTAAATTGATTGCAAAATCTGCATAGTTACGGTAAAAGAAAATCACAGTGAGGTTGCGGTGGAGTAGGGCGAGGCCTGGATGAGAACATTCAAATAGATTACTAGTTTGAGGATGGTGAGTTAACTGCTCTGGGAAATGGAGTTACCGTGAAACAAAAAATTACTTTTTTAACAGGGGTATTTTAGATATTTTAGATAGGTGTATTAGTAATCTCAAGGTTGCGTTAAGCAAAATGACCCAAATCACACACTAATGGGCCAAGTCGTAGCGAGTTGGGTCATTTGTTGTTTAGCGGGGCGAGGCGGGCCAACCCACGACCTAAATTGACTTGCCCCAAGTCCATTGAGAAAGTTTTATAGCCCACCCTGTTTAATTTTTGACCAACCCCGTCCCGTTCCATTGAACAGGTCTACGAAATATATTCGTTTTGTCCCGAATAAGACTCGAGTTCAAGTACACCCGAATACGACCCGAACCGATATACACTCGACCCGTACTTTACCCAAAGACCCATCCACCATTGGGCCTTCAACACAAGATCCAACAATCAAGCAAAGTACGAAACATATATGCAGATGATCCACGATCCTGTATTGATTAGAGGGGACAAATAAAAGAGTTCCAAAAATCCAAGTATTTCAACCAAAAAAATAAAAATATTGATATACTCCGTAGTTTACAAGTTGAATGATTGAAGAATGTACCAATGGAGAAAATTCGAGTTTTTTGAGGAGAAATATGGAGGGAAATGCAAGGTACCAGAGGAAATAACAGGGGAGATAATATGCTGTTCTAGTGGGAGAGGAAAAGTGGCAGTTGGGTGTGATGATGGGATTGTTAGTCTCCTTGATCGAGGGTTTAAGTTCAATTATGCCTTCCAAGCTCACTCTTCTTCTGTGCTTTTTCTTCAACAGCTCAAGGTCTTTTTATGTTTTTCTGTTATGTTGGTTGTTTTTTGATCTGGGTTTTGGTTTGACTTAGGTGTAATGTGGTAAAGGTTGTGTTTTTTTTTTTTGTGTGGGTGTGGGTTAGTTTGTGTTGGTTTTTGGAAAGATCGTTTCTTTTTATGTGGGGGTGGGTTGATTATGAAGGGTTTGGGTTTAATTCAATGTGTTGTGGAAAAGTTGAAACTTTGGTGTGATTGGTATGCTGTTTTGCTGAAAAAGCTGTTATGTTGATAGTAGAATTGTGGAATTTGTGTGTGTTTTGCTGCTGGTAGTGAGAGCATTGGATTTTGATGGAAAGTTGAAATTTAGTGTGATTGATATTTTGTTTTGTTTAATCGATCATTGTTAAGCTAAAAAGCTGTTGAATTTGTAGTAGAATTGTGGAATTTGTGTGTGTTGCTGTTGGTAGTGAAAGCATTGTATTTGTTGGAAAAGTTGAAACTTTAGTGTAATTGGTGTGCTGTTTTGTTTATCTGATTATTGTTGAGCTGAAAAGATGTCGTATTTGTAGTCGAATTGTGGAGTTTGTGTGTGTTGCTGTTGGTAGTGAGAGCATTGGATTTTGTTAGATAAGGAGCTTACTGCCAAAGGGGTTATCAAGAGTGGTTTGATCAAGGAAATATGTGATTGATGAGCAATTTTATGGCATTGCAGAATTAAAGTTGTAACTTTATTTTGATTAATATGCTGTTTTGTTTATTTGATCAAAATTGTATTTGTAGTGGAATTGTGGAGTTTGTGTATGTTGCTGTTGGTAGTGAGAGCATTGGATTTTGTTAGTAAAGTTGGAACTTTAGTGCGATTGCTATACTGTTTTATTTCATTGATCATTGTTGAGCTGAATAAGCTGTTATATTTGTAGTAGAATTGGGGAATATGTGTGTGTTGCTGTTGGAAGTAACAACTGAGAGCATTGGATTTTGTTAGATAAGGAGCTTACTGTCAAAGGGAATTACAAAGAGTGGTTTGATCAAGGAAATATATGATTGATGAACAATTCTATGGCATTGCAAAAATAAATGTAAAGAGAATGGGATTATAATGATTTGTGTGGTTGTGCTGTTAGCTTTTGTTGTTTGCTCATGAGGGTAGGGAAATGGTACGATGAGGGTGGGCGAGATATCTTAACTGAAGTGAAAAAAGTAGACTACTAACAGGTGACCAGCGCAGTCGAAAGATTTTGAATTCAGCGGAACCTCTACCTAGCTTTATAGGAGTTTGTTTTTGAGGTGGGGAGATGGTGGATGAGACATCAGATGAATTCTTGAAATTCAATTTGCTTCTAGGGATTCGGACATACCTTTCAGATCATTGTCCTAGAATTGCAATCAGATGATTTTGTAAGATCTGTTTTTTGTTTTTCTAAAATGATCATGTAATTTTGCGACTCGCCTTAAAACTGCTCAAAGTTAACTGATCTTTGCTAAGTGAGACAGTTACATAACTTACATTAAAAATATGACATGGGGTTGCCATTCTAAGCTAATGAGCGGCTGTTTGGCTAACTGCCAGTTTTTTTTACTTAAAATTCTCCTCTCCTCTGTGTTGGAGGCAGTCTTACTGTTAGTCTTAAATCCTAGCATTGTGAGGATCTACACTTGTTAGTGTTGCCTTTAGTATGGGTGGCCTTGTTTGAGGTCTTGCTTATAATGCTTACAGCAGTATCTTGATTTAAGTTCAAACAAAAGGGATAGAATTGAATGTGGGAACAATAGGTGGACAACCGCAGCAGTAAATTGGGAGTAGATTACCGTCTGGGTGGGTGGTAGGCTAAGGATTGGGAGGAGAAGTTTCAAGTAAAGATGGCAAAAATTAGGTGGAGATAGTTTGAGGTAAGGGCCTTCTCTGACGAGACCTAAACAGTTAGTCAGTTACATCACACCATGAAAATTGAATTTCTAGGAAATGATTGACGAGTCCTCTTTTATCTGATTATAGACACTTGAGGTGAGTTAGTTGGATGTGTGTTCTTCTATTTCATTACGAGTCGCAAACTTGTTTTCTGTTTGTTGAACAAAATTTTAGATTGGCTGCTAACAAGTATTTTGTTTTATGGACTGAGCAGCAACGTAATTACCTTCTTACTATCGGCCAAGATGAACAAATATCTCCACAAGCATCATCTATGTGTTTGAAAGTTTTTGACCTGGATAGGACTCAAACAGAGGGCACAAGCACAAGCGCAGCAGTTCCTGATTGTATTCAAATATTGCGTATATTCACAAACCAATTCCCTGAAGCAAAGGTAACATCAGCTAGCTTTGTTTAATTGTGCTTCACATAGAGACTTGACTTTGGAGCTTCGTGTGGTTAACTTTTATCTAATACTCCCTCCATTTTTACCAGTTCTTTACACTTTTCAAGTCCCCCCTCAAATATTTAGAAAAGTGTAAAGAATTGGTGATAATGGAGTAAGTATGTTCTTGTTTCCCTGCCCTGATATATTTCTGCTTTCTTTGCCCGGCTGGATTTGGATTGCTGTACTTAAATTCTATCAGCTGCATTCTAAGACCTCTCTTTATTCAGATTACATCTTTTTTAGTTCTGGAAGATGCTCCACCAATACTATTCATAGCCATTGGATTGGACAATGGCAGCATCTACTGCATCAAAGGGGACATTGCTCGTGAGCGAATCACCCGCTTTACACTTCGAGTGGAAAATGCTTCAGCAGGCAATGCTGCTATTACAGGACTTGGGTTCAGAAATGATGGTCCAGCCCTTCAACTTTTTACAGTTACTCCATCTTCTATTAGTTTGTTCAACCTCCAATACCAACCAGCTCAAAGGCACACCTTGGATCAGATTGGGTGTTCTTCAAAAAGTGTTGCAATGAGTGACCGCTCGGTATGCTGTCTTTACTGCTTTATTACCTCCAGTGACTAAGTGAAATTTGTTTAACATCAATCTTTATATTCTATTGCAAAAATGACATATGACACCATCTGATCAGGAGCTAATAATTGGTCGGCCTGAAGCTATATATTTCTATGAAGATAATGGACGTGGTCCTTGTTGGGCATTTGAGGGAGAGAAAAAATTTCTTGGATGGTTTCGTGGATATCTTTTGTGTGTGATTGCAGATCAAAGAAGTGGCAAGAATACATTTAATATTTATGACCTGAAGAATCGCTTAATCGCTCATAGCACTGTGGTTAATGAAGTATCAAACATGCTCTGTGAGTGGGGCAACATAATTCTTATTTTGGCTGATAAATCAGCCATTTGTGTTGGAGAGAAGGACATGGAAAGCAAGTTGGATGTGCTGTTCAAGAAGAATCTGTACACTGTTGCTATCAATCTTGTTCAAAGTCAGCAAGCCGATGCTGCTGCTACTGCTGAAGTGCTTAGGAAATACGGTGATCATTTATACAGCAAGCAGGACTATGATAAGGCTATGGCTCAGTACATTCTCACTATTGGTCACCTTGAACCTTCATTCGTGATACAAAAATTCCTTGATGCTCAGAGAATCCATAACTTAACCAATTACTTGGAAAAGTTACATGAGAAGGGTCTTGCATCCAAAGATCATACCACTCTCTTATTGAACTGCTATACAAAGCTAAAGGATGTAGAAAAGCTGAATTACTTCATTAAAAGTGAGGAAGGTGGGGAGCATAAGTTTGATGTAGAGACAGTGATACGAGTCTGTCGTGCTGCTAGTTATCATGAACACGCAATGTATGTTGCTAAAAAGGCTGGAAGGCATGAATTGTATCTAAAGATTCTGCTTGAAGATCTTGGTAGGTATGATGAAGCCTTACAGTACATTTCAAGGCTTGAGCCAAGTCAAGCTGGGCTGACAGTTAAAGAATATGGCAAAATTCTCATAGAACACAAACCAAGGGAGACGATACAAATACTCCTGAAGCTGTGCACTGAGGAAGGTAAACCGGCCAAAAAGGATACCTTAACCATGTTGCCGTCTCCTGTTGATTTTATCAACATTTTCGTACATCATCCGGAATCTTTAATGATTTTTCTTGAGAAATACACTGATAAGGTCCACGACACACCTGAACAGGTGGAAATTCACAATACTCTATTGGAGTTGTATTTGTCCCTTGAATTAAGCTTCCCATCAATTTCACAGTATAGCTGTAATGGAGGACTTGATGATAAAGAGAGGGTATCAAAACCATCTTTAAACGGAAAACTGTCATTCAATGATGATGAGAAAAGTCGTGTTATACGGCGTGAGAAAGGGTTGCGCTTGCTTAAAAGTGCATGGCCAGCTGACCTGGAAAATCCACTCTATGATGTTGATCTTGCTATAATCCTCTGTGAAATGAATGATTTTAGAGAAGGGCTTTTGTTTCTGTATGAGAAGATGAAACTATACAAGGAGGTGATTTCCTGCTATATGCAGGCCCATGACCATGAGGGATTGATCGCCTGCTGCAAAAGGCTGGGAGATTCTGGAAAGGGTGGTGATCCCACTCTTTGGGCAGACCTTTTAAAATACTTTGGGGAACTTGGAGAAGATTGCTCCAAAGAAGTTAAAGAAGTCTTGACATATATTGAGAGGGATGACATTTTACCTCCAATTATTGTTCTTCAAACACTGTCGCAGAATCCATGCCTCACTCTGTCTGTTATTAAGGATTACATTGCACGGAAACTTGAACAGGAGTCTAAGCTGATTGAAGAGGATAGGCAGGCTGTTGAAAAGTATCAGGTAATTTGGCTCACTTTTTTACGTTCTTTGTGTGCTAAAAGTAATCTTTTCTCCCTTTATATCTTACCTTTCTACCACATTCCAAGACTTCAATGTCCATTGTCTTTCTTGGTACATTATCTCTGTGTCTTCAGAGTTCAGTTTTGCAACAACATGCTGAAAGGTATCAGTTCTAAGTAGTGGTTTAATAATATTTATCATAATGTTGTCCATTCTGTTATGGTATAGATGTTCAGGAACAGTTTTACTAGGATAGGAAAATTGTAGTTTGTCGCCTTTTCAGTAATCTCAGAGCATCTGAACTGCCTTGGTGAAAGGAAGAGCATAGGCGGGCTGTTGAAAAGTATTCGGTATATTGGCTCAGCTTTCTCCTGGTGTGCATAGCCTCAGTCTTCTCTAGTTATTTCATACCTTTTCTATCACATTCAAAGATTTGAATCGGTCGTCTTTCTTGGTCAACAAGTTGTCTGTACTCCAGAGTTCGGTTTTGTAACAGCATGCTGAAAGATATTTGAGTAATGGCTTAAGTCGTTTGACAGTATGCAACATGGTGTTGTCCATTATGGTATAGATGCCCGAGATCAATGTTACTAGAACAGGAAGTTATTGTGGTGTTACCTTTTCGTGTAGATTAGTTTTAGAAATTAGTGGGCCATATGCTCTGGATTGCTGAAAAGAAAAGAACACATCCTGCAGTGCTTTGAATCAAGTCTTTTTTTTTGTTGTGCTATCTGTACATACCTATGGATACTGTATTGATAATTCATGTCTTATGTATGTGTGGTGTCAGTTCTCTTTGCTGGATGCCTGAATGAGAACATGCTTAATCACCAGTGGCAATGTTCTTGATTGGTATAAAGAATATTATTGTACGTGACTCCTCAATGATTAAACCCTTGCTATCCGTTCCTTTCCTCGCTTTTAAAATTGAAAAAGAAAAGTAATCCTCACTGCCTGAGGGCGTTTTGGGTATGTTACCTTATACCTGAAAGCAGGCAGGTTCATTTCCCTTTGGATGGTCTACGGAACAACGTGAACTGAGTTTCTATTGTTGCATAATCATTTCAGCTTTGAAGTATTCAATGATTGAATTAGTTGTTTCAAACGTAATGTCTTGTTGGTCTACACTGGCAAAACAGAGAAACATCAACATTATTGTATGCTTTGCAGGAGGACACATCCACGATGAGGAAAGAAATAGAAGATTTGAGGACAAATGCACGAATCTTTCAGCTCAGCAAGTGCACTACATGCACTTTCACGCTTGATCTTCCAGCGGTCCATTTTATGTGCATGCATTCTTACCATCTGCGTTGCCTTGGTGACAATGAAAAGGAGTGTCCTGAGTGTGCTCCTGAGTACAGGTCTGTGTCAGAGATGAAGAGGAGCCTGGAACAGAATTCTAGAGACCAAGATCAATTCTTTCAGAAGGTGAAAGGCTCGAAAGATGGATTCTCCGTGATTGCTGATTATTTTGGCAAGGGAATAATTAGCAAGACTATGCCTAATGGGGATGCTACGAATACTTCTTCAGGCAGTGGCTTTTAACTTTTGAGGATTCAGTTCAGTGTTTGGAGTGATTATATATGTATGCCTTCTTGATTGCCCTGCTCAGACAAGGATCGTGACCCAATACTGATTCTATGCTTGATTGTCCCGGTTGGCCGAGGATCAGGTGAGCCAATATCGTTTGGGAGAAGTGTGGCAGCAACTGTTTGGGCTTGGGCTATCCTGTTCTAGTTGGTTGAATTTTGAAGGTAGTAGCTCTTCTGTGTATCTACTGTGTACTTGACGTAGTCCTGCCTTAGGTTCCTTGTCGAAATGGAAGGTTGGCAGAAGAGATCGTTGTTCAAATTGTATTAAGGGTTTCAATCACCTGAGCTGTATTTTGTTGTACATTCTATCGAAAATTTCAAACTCAGTGTGTAGCACTATGGTATCTCATTGAGTTCCTTTTCTACTTGAAGCTGAAAGATGTTGAGGTTTAGTGAGGTCAGGGAAGGAAGCTAGGAAGATATATTCCCATGTGACGGTTCTTGTCGAGTTACACCATCTTTATTTTCTTCCTGAATGATACAAAAACAATTTTGTATGTATTTAACAACTCTTGTGAGTAAATTTGGACTATATTGATGGATTTATTGCTAAAAGTGTCTTATACACTCGACTCTTATTATGTCCGACTCATAAGACAAGTCTACTTGGTATGCCTTCCTGTGACATTTGGTCATTTGGATATGGTCACAGAACACTAATTACTGGTAGAGTAGTATGCCTTCCGTTGTCTTCCCGCAACTCAAAAGGTTGCTAGTTTGGAGCTACAACTCAAAAGGTTGCTAGTTTGGAAAACCAAAAGTAGACCCAATAAAGACGGTTTTTGTGGACTATTATCCACGAAAAAACCGCGTTTCTGCCCAAATGAAATCGGACGAAAATTGGCGGGAGGTATCCGAGAAAACATATAATAAAGAATGGAACAAGAATATTGCCAAAAAGTAGCCTAGGCATTGCCTAAACCATCGGTTTTACCATTACTCACATGCTTGAATCGAGGGATAAACACATGACAAATCTATCAAGACGAAGCAATGGCATTGCCATATGCTCCAACTATGCTCCAATATACACTAGGTGCATGCTAGGTCACTTTCGGGATTTTTTTCGAAAAACGAAAAATCGACCCAAAAAGCCGGTTTTTGTGGACTACTATGCACGAAAAAACCTCCTTTCGCCACGAAATGGAATCGGACGAAAATTGATAGGAGGCATCCTAGCAAATTTAATAAAGAAGTGAACAAGAAAATTGGGAAAAAGAAGCCTAGGCATTGCCCAAACCATCGGTTTTGTCCATTACTGATCACATGCTTGAATCGAGCGATAAACACATCAAAA
>CAAKMY010036048.1:0-17745 GCA_901111285.1 Corrigiola litoralis
AGTACAAGGATGGGTGACCTCCTGGGAAGTTTCTTAGGTGTGCACAAGTGAGGTCAACGTGCACTGAAAAAGACCAGTGTTAGTACAGTGGGGTCAGTACACAGCCTGGAGAGCCACATTTGGTGACATTGACCAGCCCGCAAGGGGCTTGGGTGTTACACGTTTAAACTTATTTTTATGGTTTTTTGTGCTTATAGATTTATAATGATAAAACAAGCAAATTGTAGAACATGGTCCATCATATACAAATTCTGTTTCAACATATACCGTCTCAAAGGTCAGGTTTCACGAGTCCACAAATTTTTACATGAAATGGTAAATTACTATATATTTGATCTTTTTTATGCGTGTATACCTCCAAAGTAACGCAACTAAAAATTGTTGTTTTGGTGACTTTTATGCTTATATGTCTTCATATTGATAGAAAAAGCAATTGTTGAACCTGAATGTCAACAAATTAAATAGTTATTCGGTTTCTAGTTCTAGCGCTTCAAAAGTTGGATTTCACAAGTTCACGAGCTTTTTGGTGAAAATTCAAATTGTTTTTTGAAACTTTTTTTTTTTATGTTTTCGTACATTCATAATTATAAATCAAGAACCTTTTTTACTAGAAACATCTATTGATACTAATTCATATTGTACTTGTTGCGCGTAAGAGTCCAGTATCGCGAAGACACTTGATTTTTAGTGATAATTCAAATTACTTTTTGGATCTTTCTCATGATTATATACTTTCATAATGATAAATCTTGCAACTTTTGCACGTGTACTCTCTAAAAATACCTCGGTTTCTACTTACAGTGTTCTACGAGACCACGAGCTTATTAGTAAATTTCAAATTATTGTTTTTGGTCTAGTACATTGCCATACTATTTCTTTACATATTTTTATGGAAACAAATATTTCTCACTTTTTAAAATTAAAAATATTTTTTTTGAGTTTTTCAACTCTGTCCATGCCTAAGTAATGGGAAACAATTGAGTTTTGAGGTAAACTATATTGACTTTATTTTCAAATATATATGTATGTCATATACATGTATGTCAAATATCTATATAAACTTATACATATTTAAGACTAGCTTTTTATTTTCCCTCAACCCTAATCACTGTATCTCTCAAAGTCTCATTACTCCTAGAAAGGGGTCATACTCATTTGCCTTTCACAAGTATTTGCACATACTGTAAACTTGCAAAGTGCGTTGATAATAAAATTGATCTGATCATCACAGACCATAACATCCCTCAAAGCTTGAATTACGGGGAGATTTACAGTGCTTAACCGCACAAAGAGTATCCCAAGAGAAATACTAGGCCTAGAAAAGCCTTGTTTTTAAGGAGCCTTAGCCTTGGGTTCTTGGGTCGTGTCAACATTAAATCTTCAAATTTGAAGATCAAAGGATACCACGTTTCCATTATGGAATGAATAAAGCCATGTTTTTTTGAAAAATGAATGATTGTACTTGTATTTGTAGCGGAGCTGAGCTTCATTAAAGATATAAACTAATAAAGAAGAGTGAGAAGAAGGTAGTCTCTTATATATGTACAAGCTTATATACATATAAATATGGACATATACATATATAATGTATAAGTGTATGAAACTTGTGAGGTTCATTTGCTTCAACTGAAAGTTAAGGGTTTTAATTATACACCACAATAGAGTAATTGGAGTCTATTTGCCACTTTCGCCCTCTACGTTATACATGCCTAGTAATAGAAATCATAATTTTGTACATAAATATTGATTGAAAAGATTACACTTATAAATCCTTGTAAGAAGTTAACTTTAAAAAGTTAGTCATTACCTAGCTCAACTAAACAAACTTATATCACCACATTTAAGCATCATTAATCTAGATGGAAGCAAAGCGGAGATCGAGTGAGATCTCTTGTTTGTACATGGTGTTGTGAAAGGAAGCGGTGGAGAAGGGAGATATTTCTTTTTCCTCCCTTTTTGTTTGTTTGTTTGTTTTAAAAGGAGCTCAACTAACATTGCCAGAGTAATATATTTGGTCCACATTGACAGTTTTCTACACTAGTTACGAATAAAGTAAATAATCCCTATAATAACTAGTAAATAACGCAACTTCCTTCCTAAGGAGATCAACCACTTTGCAGGTTCTTGTAGCAAGTTTTTGCATGACATTCCAATAATTTAAGTCGTTGCATGTTTTGATATCGCGCCTGCCACTGTATCTCCTTCCGTATGCACGTATTGGATGGAAGCATTGCCAAGCCACATTAGGAGCTCCCTATAGTCAAAAACAAAATTAGTAGCACTACAAATTCCATTCATGGTTTTGTTAATCATACCAATAACTGTCTTACAATCTGAATAAAGGAGAACATTCCTCCAACCTCTTATATCGGTCAGTTGTAGGGCAAGTCTAATACCCAAAAAAATCAGCTAAGAGGGCAGTTTAGTTATGGAGGTTCATAACCCCCCCCCCCCCCCCCACGAACCATCCGTAATCGTAGCAACTAAGACTCACATGATCAAATGAGTTATAATGTTCCAAGGAGCGTCACAATGAATGATGATAGACAAAGTGAAAAGGTTTATATGCGAAGGAAAGATGAAATGATAGTGGTTACAGTGGTGATGTCAATAGAGGGCTAGAGGCTAGAGGTTGAGTGAGGGAAAAAGCATTCCTCATCCACGTGGATAGTGTTTAGAGCTGAGATTTAAATTAACATGATAAAAGATCCATTTATTCCTACGCTTCAAGATGTTCCATAGGATAATAAAAAGCAGGTTAGCCTAGGTAAGTTAAAGATAGTAATTTCAAACATAAAACTTAAAGTAAAACAATATTTGAAGCACCCTTGATAGAAGGCATCAAGAACTTGTATTAGAGCCCAATATTGCGGCCTTAGGACATAAGCTTAGCCCATGAAGGACATTTTTCAAATGATTATGGCATAAAGTTCTTACTACGGTGAAGGCCACATTGTTGGCTACAATTATGTCCCACGTAGCTTGCAAAATAAAATAAAATAATCTAACTCTAAGCGTGGCTTGAACCTAATGTTAATTCTTAATGTCATGGCAGATGGGATAATGGGATATATAATTGTTGGAGACCTTGAGAGAAAGAAAGTTTTAGGTCTTTATGATAGAAAAGGTCCAAAAGGAGTTGTCCTAGTAGCACTAATCATGGGTCAGGCTTGGCCGGGTTAAGTAATAGGCAAAAAGACAGGCTTGCAGATCAGACCGAGTCGGGCTGGACTTTATTGTCGAGCTGGAATTGAATTTCCCAAACCAAAAATGTCGGGCCATTAAGAGCCATGTCGGGCATTTTGGGCCATCGGTTTTTCACGTTGCTTTTAAAGCTTTATGTTCTAAATTTTTTGTAAAGTAAGAAACTACAAATCAAATACCAATAACCTATCTCAAACAAATTTATGCTTCAATCGAACCAATCAAAAACCACATGTAACTCAAAGTCCTATAAAAAAACAAAACAATTCCCTTTTATAATGTACCCCACAAAAATCATTCAACATTATCAAACCCATAATAATCTCATGCCATAAACACACACAATCAATCATTGCAAGACATGCAAAAAAAAGCACATATGCAACGCCCAATTTATCCAAATACGAAGGAGAGAAGGACAAAGGTCAAAGGGGGGAGATAGGAAGAGGAAAGGAGACGAAGACGCATGTGTTCGTGTGTCATAACTCGTAAGTGTAATAGTGAGTTAGTGAGAGGGTTTTTTTTAATTAGGTAGGTAAGGAGGACACTCATCAGGCCAAGCCCATCACAGGCTGAACAGGGTAGGCGGACAAACTCTTTGGAGAAAATGGAGATAAGGGTGATAACCTTCTCCCAATAGCTCCCAATGGGGTTTGAACTTGGGCCCTCAAGGTAATCAAGTAACAAAAAAACCATTAGGCCAAGCCAAACTTGGTGAGAAAGTGAGAGTGTGAGAGAGACATGGAGCCTTTGTTTTGGATTAGTTTAGTGTGTTTGGGGTTGTATTTTGGGTTTTCATTCCTTTTTTTTTTTCCCTAAGTCTTATTCTGAGATGGGTCGGGCGAAAAATTAGGCCTTATGTAAAGCCTGAACGCAACCCGATTTTAATTTGGGGCTGATATTCTTTTCCAAAGCACATTTTTGGGCCGTAGTATTGATCCCAAACTTGGGCTGAGTCCTTTTAATAAACTCTAAACATAAGCGAAGAGACTAGACATATTTTAAGGACAATTGGAGACTAAAATCCCTTAGGAGAGAAAAAGAAATGTTTTGGATATTCCAAGAGTGCTTAGTGATGATGTCACACACCATGAGATTGCATATTCGCATTTCATAAATCATATAACAAGCAGAAATAACATATAACAGAAAATAACTCTATAATTCACACTTACATACCTTTATGATGATGATGTGACCCTTTGATTGCGTCAAAATTTTTGTATGTATAGCCAACAAAGCTTATATCTTCTGGTGTTTTCATTGTCTATGCAAATTTGTAAAGAAAGTTAGCAAATGAAAGAAGAAGCACTCATAGGCTTAAGAAAATTGATAATGTTCAATGTTCTTTCTTTGGTGGAAGACTTTTAGGAAAAAGAGAACGGAGGAAAACGAATACCCATATGTAAGATATTAGTAATGAATTTTGAAAAACTCACATTTGGCTTTAAGTTAGTAACAACATCTAATTTATAGTTCAACTTAGATGGCATGTTTTACTAGTTTGTGTTGTAAAGTATGCTTATCTTATAATAAACAACGTATAAAACTAACTTTTATCTACTAATAGTAATAAGATATATGTTATACATTGTTTCATAAGCAATACACTAAAAAGAACCATTTGAAAACGTTAAGTTTTCATTTTATGAACTAGGTTCTAGCATCACTTAATTTATTTGCTTACAGAGCTCTTCATTAATTTTTGCGTTAGGATATGAAAATTACAAGAATAAACTTCATTTACCTTTCTATATGGCCCAGATCCACTTTTAGCTAGAGATGGGGGATTGACCTACAGAAACAATTGAAAATTTCATCATTTTAAGAGCACAAACATACCTCTTGAAAATCAGTTGATCAATAAATGTTAAGTGCACTACCCTATGTCCCTATACAGTACGAACACACATGTAAGATTCTTGTAAAGATAGTCGGATCTACTAGTTGTTTTCCCTCTCATCAATGTTCATGTATATTGCTTACAACAATGTGACATAGTTCTAGTCCTTCAAAGTTTAAAATTGTAGTATATTATCCTTTGTTCATAATAAGTTTGCCCTTTATTTGACCCAACAAATATATATAAGGGAGTCACATGGTCTTTTCTCATTTGCTATCCCACTCTCCCCCATACCCACCCAATCTTCACATTAAAAAATTAAAAACAAAATAGGGCAGCTTTGTGTGTGTGTAAAGTGAAAAGCAAATAAAAGGTTTGCTCTTAACTTACCCTTTATGAAGAGCAAATGGCATTAGCAAACCATTGTATCCAAAGGGCTTACCTTTCAACCTCTCTTCCTAAATGAAGAGCAATTTAAGGACAAACCAATGTACATACTCTAAACCTCAGTACTACTAACCTTATGTAAGAGACAAACAACATATTTTGAACGAGAAAAAAAAAAAGATTAAATTCTGAAGGAGAATGAAAATTTATTTACAAAATGTTTAAATTTTGGAAATATACCTCTTCAAATTTCATGAAATTTCGCGTATCAAGCTCCCCGTTAACCTCTGGCTTGAAAGCTGCCTCCATGTCGTAGAGTTTATCCCACATGACGTCTTTGAACCAAGGATGAGCCTGACAAAACAAACTCATCCTTAGTTTTGTTTCAAAGAATGTTAACTATTAGCTGTAAAGCTTGATGATCCAGTGAGAATGACATACTTTTATTTCGGCTGCACCATTGGTACCTAACCTGTTCTCCACATCACACAGCAATCTACTAATCAAGTCTTTAGCTTCATCTGACAACCTCACGTCTTCTGGGAACCTTAAGTATTTCTTCCAATATACAATCTGACAAAACCAACATATATATTACATTATTACTTGGAAAACATCTAAAGCCTAGTAACAAAGGAGAAATGGTTTAGTTGTCCCAGACTCCCAGTAACAACATTTCATGATCAATTCGAAAACTCAGGACCAATCCTAGATTCCTAATGATACTAGTAGTAAGTCGTTGGTTTTTGAGCTTAGTTGAAAATGAAAGCATATTCGCACCTTCATTTTATTTAGTACAGTTTCTCACTCTCTGCCTTAGCTGATGACTTACAGGAGATCTTTTCGGTAGTCGTACACTACTACTTAGTAAATTCAAAAAGATTGTAATCGTTTTGATGTTCATGTGACAGGCGATTACTTAAAGTACAGGATAATTGTGAAAACTTGTGTCACCTATAAAGACATATGTTCTGTAGCAGAAGACAAAGAGTGGAAAGGAAAGAAATTGACCTTTCTACAAGTCGTTAATGGATCATCGGAATAGAAAGGGGGGTATCCAACGAGCATTTCAAACATAATCGCTCCAAGTGACCACCTGCACAAAAGATTACAGGTTAATTAAACACTATGTTGCGATCCATGTTACTGGCATGAAACGCTTTCTACAAGAATGGAGTATGGATACAGAATGAAAATCGAGGATGCATGTAGAATAGAATGTGTATTATATATTTAAGCTAAGTGAGGTAGCAAACCAATCACACTCGACGCCATATCCCTTCTTCTTCAGAACTTCTGGAGCAATATAATCTGGTGTGCCAACTGTGGAAAAAGCCTGTAGTCATGAATCCAAGACAATTGAGTAATATATACTCACAACTTAAACGATATAAGCAAAATGTGAGCGGTTCTGAAGGATAATATGGCCTACCAATGTCCTTCTGTTTAGTTGCCAATGCTGTAGCTGCTCGACCGAACTTCTCCATCGGCTTCCATTATTTGCTGACGGAAATTGTCCATCAATATCCATGGATTCTTTAAGACTTATTTCATCAAACGGCTCGTTTTCGTTTATGGCAGAAATATTTCTGCAGTCAAGGGGCTTGCAAAGGCCAAAATCAGAAAGCTTCATGTAACCATTCGAATCCAGCAGTAGATTGTCCGGCTTTATATCTCTGTAATAGCATACATGTACAGTCAATATCTCTTTACTGTAATGCAGATTTTATAATTAATGTAGTACCTTCACAAGGAGTAACAAAAGATCACCAGCCACTTAAAAATAGGAAAGGCATGTATGATTATGAAGGCATATAAGTTAAAAAAAAAAAAAAGAGCTAGAAGCATGATTGCATCGACATCCGAGATGCACATAGGTGGCAATATGACCCAAGGGTTGTCTCCAGAAATTTGAAGGCCACATAATCTTGTGATTATAAACAAATTATATCTTCTTTGTGATAAAAAAATAAAGAGTTTAACTAGCTAACCTGTGAATGTAATTATGTTTGTGTATAGACTCAATTGCCAATACACTTTGAGCGATGTAAAATCTAGCTACTGTTTCAGTTAAAGTCTCTTCTCTTATTAGCAAAGTCATCAAATCACCACCAGGAAGGTACTCCATGATTAAATATAAATGCTCCGCATCTTGGAATGAATAGAATAGTTTAACTATGTAGTTGCTCGCCACTTCCGCAAGCAAATTCCTCTCAGCTTTTACATGTTCAACCTATAAAATTAAGGGTTTTATGAAGTAAGGAAATAATCTTAACCAAGTTTTTTGCTACCAAGTGAATATAATAGTTTTACTTAACCAATCCTAAAATACTTCTTTTTCATGAATGAATAGATAAATAAATCCCATTTACCAGCCACAGTTAGTGAATATAAGACTCTTGTACTCTACAAAGCCAGGATAGCTAATTAATTGACTTTGCTATCAAGTTTGTTATCACCTGTCCACGACTGAGCATTTCTGACTTCTTCAACTTCTTCATGGCATAAATTTTACCAGATTTCTTCTCACGACACAATCTGACCTACACATATAAAATGCAAACATTGGTGCGCTACAATGAAAGTCTGAATTGGAGTTTAGACAAACTAACATACGTAATACTCCATGCTCCTGAAAATAACAAACTAATATGTAGCTTATATGTATAACGATTACGAAGGGGAGGGGAGTTCCGAACTCGTGTACTTGAGTCTTTACCACTAAACCAATACTACTTTCCTGGTTCGTGATCAATTACAATTAAATCACTATAAGCAAACATGTACGGATCAGAATGAGATAACGCCTAACCTCTCCGAAGGCTCCTCTACCGATGATGGCTAGGAGTACAAAATCATCAACGGAAATTTTGTGCCGCTTAAGGCGTATGTATTCAGTCTCTTTGCGCTGCAAATCCTTAAGTAGATTGTTTTGCTCCTCCGGTGGTACACCCAATGAAACTAGCTGCTTTTCAAGCTCTAAACGCCTGCATTATCAATTAAGCCAAACTAAGAACATATGGTATTCTCACAAGCTCCCATACAAGTTTTCTTCTGTACATATATATATCCGTTAGCTTACTTGGGGTGAAAGGAGAAGACAAGCGGAGACAAAACATTTATAAACCCCAGATCGATCTATTGACACTTTCTCTCGTATTACACTGTTATAAATATAATTTACCACCATACTTCGTATGTTATAACTTCTCGTCACGCACAGTTTCCAAACTACTCCGCCCTTTCATTTGTTGTAGCATACTCTTTATGTCCAAAATCAAAGTACAACCACATGTGCTAAACTCTCAGAATCACTAAAAACACATTACAAAAAAAAAGGGAATACAAATGCTTCACAGAAACACCGAGCAACATTTGTCCCTTCGGATGTCCCACGTGAAGGCCCATGTTCCACATCTACTCTTTACTAGGATGCTAATAATCTAGCTACTAAATTCTAATTCCAATTGCTTCTTTTTTTGTCCGAATGAGCTACAAAGGGCAGTATAATGTTTATTAAAAAGGGGGGGGGGGGGGGGGGGGGGGGAGGGGGAGGTGTTGGATCTGTAAATGTAACCTAAAGTTTGCAACACGTCTTGTATACTACAACGTTCTAATGTCAACTGTTGGATTGCTGGTACAGCACCAATATAAAACGTTGAATTGTTGGTAAGCCCTGGCTAGTCATGCGTAAAGATTGTATAATGTTTTTGAAGTTCTTGTTCGTGCTTGCCGTTGTCATTGCGGTAGCGCTATAATCCTTAAATAAGACCATGTCAGTCCTGTAACTAAAATTCGCTGAATCCCTGGTAATGAGATGTACTAGATTTCTGAAATACAGCATCCATCAACAGATACGAAAATTTTACTCTAGGTTTCTAATTCATAGCCGTCATCTATAATAACCCTGAAAGTTTTTGAAACAAATAAATGCCAATGTAGAGCAGTAACATATTCCCCAGGGTGCAACCTTACTTAGCTACAGAAACCGGTTTCATTAGGGGTAAAGATAGCTCTAGTCATTTCAATGTAAAGAACAAATTTAATGGTTTACCTTTACCACAGTAGATACGACTTACAAATTATAGGAACACAAAAGATGAGTAGCATTCCATAATTACAATACCCATTTTTCTGCCCGCATGCCCACATGTCACTGAGGATGTTAACCACATCCTTAGGGACTATGTGAGGGCTAGGGAGGTCTGGTCTTTGATCCAGGTTCCCCTTGATTTTTTTGATATGGATATCCAATCTTGGATTGCCACTAATATGAACGCTAATTCACTTTTTAAAAACCTTCCCTGGCCTAAATTTTTCTGCATCCTCACCTGGAAAATTTGGAACAGAAGAAACAAGTGGGTTTTCTCCACCATCAACATCAAACCTCCCTCTGTTATAGAGTCAGCCATTGTCTTGGCCTCTGAGTATCTCTACTCACACCATCCAGCCACAGACAACCAACCAAAATACAACACCTCCCCCTCTCCTCTAAACCTTTTTAGCCAATGGAACAGTTTGGGGGATGCGTCTTTTGCAGAAAACGTTGCAGACCTGGCAAGGGTTTGCATTGACTCCAATGGCCTGTGGCAGCAAGGGTTTATGATAAAGAAAAGATGCAGGAATGCAAACGAAGCTGAAACTCTTGCCATGAAATGGGCCATCAGTTGGGCTACGAGCAACCAATGGGCAGACTCTACCTTTTATTCGGATAGCCTGATGACAGTAAAGGGAATCAACGAGGAGCTGCATAAGGATCAACTGTCTAACCTTCATAATGATTGCAGGATATCCCTCCGGGCTTTAATAGGGAAACATACAAGGATCCAGAAGATTGCGAGAACTTGGATTGGTGCCTCTGACATCTTAGCAAGAGCGGCAAGGGAGGATCTAAATGTCTGTCAAGAACCAACAAGTTTTCCATATTCCGTTGGTGATTAAAGAACATTTTGGTACCAAAACAATACCAATCAGGCGCATAGAATCCACAGGGATTCTTCCTTCCCCTTTAACCCAGGAGGTTAAGGGAAGTGATTTTGTAATATTGTAGTATTGCCCCATCTGACACTACTAATAATATTAGTATTCTATTTCAACCAAAAAACAAAAAAAAAACATTGTAAGAAATATAACTGTAGGGTGCCCTTGATCAAAATTCTCAAACCAATTCTATAGAGAAACCATAATCCCCAGGCAAAAAGATTTCTCTACAAACAACAACAATCAAATTTGTTACAAATTCAATGATCAAAATGCGCATGACGATTTCTAAGATTACCAACAAATGATTTCTCCGAATATAGTAGTATATCATGAAAAATGGTAGAGGGCCAAACAACGAATATCATATAACATAACATGGAGGTATAAGTAACAAAGAAACATATTATACATCTAACTTAAGAAAGGCTCAGGAGTCAGGAGTATATGATGACAACAGTAATGAGGAAGGGCACCTTCCCTTGCGTTCTTCGATGTGCTTCCTCTGTGATTTGTAATGATTTTCAATGAATTGCTTGGCGGCAGCAACTCTTTCCATGGTTAAACTTGACCCATGTTGTTCTTGATCTTCCTCTGCCTCCACCTTAACAATGCCATCATTCTCCATAATATCACTAAATAAATGTACGTTGCTCTCTTTTGTTTTGTGGCTTCTTAGTTTTGTAAACCTTAATGATCAAGGAATCTACAAAACAATACAGCCGATCACAAAAAACCTTCTCTCCTAAATAAACTCGGGAAGATGATTCATTAGTCAACTGTATATTTAACATTTTCCTATTACTGTATGATTAATATATTTGAATTCTTTTTTCTTGTTTTGAGGTTTAGATTACCTATCATAGTTGTCATCATGAGCTAATAAAAGCAATTACTATCATAGTTGTCATGATTAATGTTTGACTAGGAGGACGGACCTTTTCTTCCAAACCAATAAGATCGATGAAAATCCACATGAGTTTTACGAAGTCGTTGAAGGTTAAACTCATTATTTGAGTTTGATTTCATATACATCAGTCGAGAATCTATACCATACTCCCACCTAAATTTCTTATATCTTTTGTCCTTTTTTTTTTATACCTTCCTAATAAAGGTATAAGAAAAACAACGAAAAGTACAAGAAATTTAGGATTGTAACACATGCTCTCGAGAGCAGCTAATAATTTGCTTTTATAGATCTTTATGCCTTTTTTATTCAATAAAAAAAATCAGATTAATATCCAACAGGGCAACCGTGCCATGATGCTTTGAGAAAACATGTTTACAAAAATTCATCCACCCCACTAAAAGGCGCAACCTAGCATTGTGTTGTCAACATGTAACATGTAACGTAAGCAATGCAAAATTGTAGAGGTAACATTAGTCTTTTCTTTTTCGATGTATTGGAGCAATTAATGTTGCAGGTTATGGGAATATGAGGATTCGAAAAGGTTGAGCATCCTATCATTGGGCCCACCTTAATCCTCAATAATATTAGCCTTTTTAAAGATTAATATAGTAAATCTATTATTATCATCATTATATTATGACCCATATACAATAAACCAAGAAGAAGTTACTACCAAAAGTAACATATATGCAATATATCCAAATAAATTATTGTCACGTCGATTAAGGTTATAGTGTGATATCATGGTACTAAATATTTCTCTCTAAACGTTTTCAGCTTTTTTGAACTTTCGACAACGGGGACATTATAAACAAAAAATATAATGCACAATTTTATTTTGTTGTAATGTTCTATAATACACATTTGTTACAATAATCTTGATGCCTGGAATTTATGCTAAGGGCTCATGTATATAGAGCATGCGCAACAAAATATCTATTTACAATGTGCATATATGCATAAACGCCACCTCATGGCCAGTTACTCCATGTGATTGCGTGCATCTTCGTACAAGTAGCTACCTATAAGCTTACCCGACGCCATGTCATCTTTAACCAAGGGGCGCATCCCTTAGCCTGGAATTCTGGAATTATACTAAGCACACACATCCATTCTTTAAGGGCCGCACCAAGTCATCGGATAACTAGCTTGACCATGGAGCTACCTTGGAGTCTTGGACAGATTAGTGCCTTGGTGGGGGTGTGGAATGCACATTAGATGCGTGCAATGAACATTAAATGTATTCACTCTACCACATCTATGAATACTACTTACGCTACCCGAGTTGCATGGGCTACTCTTAAACTGCATGGACTCTTCACTTAGCTCGTTGATCTGCGGGGACTCTTCACCTATCTCGTTGAGTTGCGGGGACTCTTCATTTACTCATTGAACTACATCAAGGCCTCCCATGAACACCAATGACCTTTGTATAGGGACATTACTCAGGGCGATGCACCACACTAACGGGACCAAACCTAGGGATCCCACCATACCGAACTCATTGGGATTGTCGTTGGAACATAAATGCGTGTCCTTGCATGCGTACGCATCAGTGCATAGCAAGACCACCCTCCACGGACTCAACACGCTCTTACCCCTAAAGAGGCTTGTTTTATTTAGGGAACATGAGATGTCCAGAATAATCAACCAATCCCTGTTGAGCCAGGGACCCCACGACCAAACCAAGGATCCCACTATACATGAATATGTATATACTGAATTGCAAAACACTTTGAATTCAATAATTCAACCTTTGGCTAGACATGACATACCCATGTCTACCCGGATAGTGTCTTGATAATGTCCAGACATTGTCTTGGCTATGTCATTCTTATGTGTGATCTTACTTATGTCCCAGCCCTGCCTGGCTATGCCTTTGAATACTGATGGCATTGCCAAGTCTAACCAATTCCCGTTTGATTTATCCAATCCTCACTAGACATGGTCATTGCCCACACATGAACTCTCGACATGTCACCAAGCATGTCAAGAAACCTTAAATGACTTACCGTGGTGCGTCTATATATATGTCCTTAACATGGGGTTCAAGGTTTCACACCCCACGAGTCATGTCCATAAAAGGATATGTCGAGGTCTTACAAATAACCCTCACTACAAGAGCCTGGCCTGGCGCTCTCATAAGATACTTTTGAATTTTGTCTTCAAAATGCCAAAACATAGTGCCGCGCTCCCACAACGCCTCTACTACTAGACAAACCTTCCATGAACAAGAAATTCAATTATTCTGATTTTCTAGTCTTGACCAATCCCAGGAAACGTTTTCGAGTTGTTGGAGGGTTACACTTGCTGGGAGGATGCATACAATATACATCATATACATCAGGCTTTAAGAAAATAACATTCAAAGTAGGTCTACCTTCAAACTTTGGGTAGGTTAAGCCTATATGCCACTGCTCCCACTCGCTACATCACGTCAAACATACCATCGTAAAGTCGAATAAAAGAACATTCCACAGTCTTTCGGATTACCTTCTTCTATATTTGGGTGATGAGTTTCAATAGCACCTAGACTCCAAATTGGAATTGTAAAGGCTTCCCCTTCTGATCAACATACTTTTTCATACGACGCGTTGCCTATTAGAGGCTACCCTTCGTCTCGCCCTCAACATCTCATATTATTCTGATATAATGTGATCATATGCATTAGGCACATGAGGTGTCGATCCTCGCTTTGTTTTGCAATTGCATGAGGTGTCCAGGGTTGCCATCACATGGCCAAGTCGAATTGGATAACTTTTATTTCACCTACTCGATCTTATGCAAATTACAAGAGAATTGAGTAGTGTCAAGATGTCATACCATTTTTTCATGGGCCTTGACACATACTACGTATATATAATGCCTCAAGTACTCTTCCAATATGCATTAATGTGATATGTATGACCTTCGGTTTCAGGATGGTTCATCGTCGAAAATTTAGTTATGTTCCATTGAGGTTGAACAACAAAATCCAGAACCGCCAGTGAACCGGAATCCCTATGGCTAACTATATCCCGAGGTAGACCAATATACTCGAGCAATTGAGCATGAAAGAGTTTGGTTGCCTCCTCAACAGAGCATGGATTAGTATGAGGAACAAATATTGAATATTTGTTTAACCTATCAATAAGAACCATAATTTGTGGTCGTTTACCTTAACCTATAATAAAGTCCATCAACGCAGACAACCACAACTTCTCAAGAACCTGAAGAGGTGGGAGTAAATCTGCTTCTCTTCGCCTTTTGGTCTTATCTTGTTGACATACTAGGCATGACGTACTTGAAGTATGTCCAGGTTTGTGTTGTTATGTGAAGTCATATTCTTCCAACAGTTCAATTCATTGGGATTAAGTGCTTCGGAGATAAGTTCTTCTGAGATTGAAAGAATCTGTTGGCCACATTATTTGTCAACACAATGAATTTCGTACCAAGGAGGTAATATCTACATATGCACAAATATACCCCAACCAACATCTTCTTCTCATATGTGGAACTCTTGAACCTGCACCATTAAGCGACAGGGTGTCCATCCTGGACGAGTACGCACCCTATAGCCTTTCCTGACACATTTGTGTGAACCACAAATACCTTATCAAACTCAGGGAGTTTGAGTATGGGCTCGCATGAGACATAAACTTAAGGCCTTTTTGCATTCCTTCGTCCAATCCCAATTATGATTTTTTTAAAAGTTATGAGTCAGAGGCGATACCTTTTTGGAGTGACCCTTAATGAACTTGCGATAATAGTTGATTAATCCCAAGAATAATTGCAATATGAATTAATTTAGGTTTTTCTCAATCATATGATGGTCTTTGCCTTTTTTCATCCATGTGCACAAGACCTTATTGATATTGTACCCAAGGAACATAATCTATGTTTGGACAAAGTCGCACTTTTCCTTTTTTTGCATACAACTTATGTTCTCTAATTTTGTCATAGACAAGCCTAAGGTGTTTTTAATGTTCATCTAAGCTATTTGAATAGACCACAATTCATCCAAATACAATACACATCAAGCATCAAGATATTCGTGAATAAGAATCATTCGTTAAATCACATAATATACTCGAGGCATTGACTACCCCATACGACATTACAAGAAACTCGTAAGAGCCATAACGAGTTACACAACTAGTTTCCGATTCATCACCTTTGTCGATTCTAACTTGCCAATATCTAGAACAAAGATCAAGCTTGGTGAAGTACGTTGCCTTTGACAAACAATTAAACAGATCATCCATATTTGGAGTAGATTACTTGTCCTTAACAAGTAACCTCTTTAAGAACACGATAGTGCACACATCCTTTGTGATTCATCATCCTTCTTATGGTACAGAACAGAAGCACCATAAGGAGTCTGGATGGTTGGACAAATCCGAATTCGAGCAACTCATCTAGTTGTTAGCTAAAGTTTTTTGTTCTTTTTTCATTCCTATTGCAACAGGATGAACATTACCTAGATTGAGAATGTACCACTTATTAAATCTTGGAGATGTAAATTTCTTTTACCCATTTTTTAGGCAATTCATTATTTACTACTTCTTCCCAACTCATTTCATTGTAATTTCTATAAAAATTTTAGGATCTCTTTTTTATCTTCACTATAATTCACATGCAATTTGTATTAAACAAGATAAAGAAAAAAAATCTTATTTTTTAATGCTATTTAGCTTATGTTCCCAGTGGTAACTGGGTTCATCCGTTAACCAAATCGAAATTGTGTTTCGGTTTGATTTAATATACCACTTTAGTTAATATTATGGTCTTTATACGGTGCAAAGAGTCTAAAGTAGTTGCGAGAGTACCCAAAATTGGGCTCCCAAACACAAAATGAAGGGGGTTGTTGAGAATGAGGAGGAAAGGACCGCATGAAATTACGAATTCATCCTTAGAATTTATGTTAGAATTTACCTAAACGGTGAGATGAAGATTTCAATTTTTATATCTCATTTCATATATATGTTCCCTTGATAAAGTGCATTTCTTGTAAATTTTTTGAATTTTTAGTAGTAGCATGTACGTAGTACTACACAACAGCCACGTAATATGAATCCTAGTTAGATTTCTTCGTTCAAAACTGTGTTGACTGTGTATGTCCAGTCAAATATTCTTGGACCTACGCATGAAATCATTGGTGTCATGAAGATTGAAGAGAACCTTTCATGTGATTTCAACAAACAGCAGGTACCACGGAGTCACGGACTGGCGGACACAGATTTGACCAAATGTAAATTGCTTGATTAAGAAAGGGATCGAAAGGTGTAAACTGTTGACCTTTGGTGGTACTTTATTTGACAGCCGAAATTCCCTTATGCTTTGTTTGGGAACCCGGATTTGGATTTCAAATCCGGATTTGGCCCAAATATAGTGTTTGGGATCTCATGGAATTTGGATTTGGATTTGGGCCAAATCATTTCAAATTCTCATGAAGGTCAAAAAAAGAAAACCCAAATCCCACCTCTACCCCCAGTCATTTCTAAATTCCACACAACTCTCTCCTCTCCTCTCCTCTCTCTCTCTCTCTCTCCCCTTCTCTCTCAAACCAAGTCTGATGCTTCAACACCACCACGGGCGCACGGTTGTCACCACCACCGTACGGTCGTCACCAACACCGCCAACGCACGTTCGTCACCACCACCGCCGCGCACAGTCATCACCAACCACGAACGCCGACCACCAATTTCTCACATCTCTTCTCTCTTCACATCCCCGCCTATTAAACTGAGTTGTACGGCGGCAGTGGTCGGATTCGATTTCTCCGATGAGTTGACGGCTGCAACACGCTCGAGGAGGTGGCGGGGGCAGTAACATATCTAAGGCGGTGGCGGTAGGTTATCTTGGTTAGGGTTAAAAGTTGTTATGTATGTAATCGACGAGGTGGTGGCGGCTGCGTAAGAGGCGGCGGCGCGGCGTTTGTTCCAACGGCGGCGGTGTTCATTGTGCGTTGTGGTGGCGGTTATGAAGTTAGGGTTAGGGTTTATGCTTAGTGTTAGTGGTAATGGCGGCTATGGGTTTAGGGTTAGGGTTTGGGAAGGGTGGCGGCTGTGGTGGTAAGTTTAGGATTGAGAATGGTGGCAATTATGGTGTTAGGGTTAGGGTTTTTGTTTAGGGTTAGGGTTAGGGTTTTTGTTTAGGGTTAGGGTTAGGGTATGGGTATGGGCTTGTAGGGTAGGGTTTAGGATTGTGTAACTTTTTTTTTTTTTTTACAGAGTCTTGTATTATAAAAGATATAAATTAAAATGTTATATTGTGCAAATGAAATTCTTATTTTTGCCAAACACTAGATTAGCATTTCAAATTCTAGAATTGAAATCCAAGTGTTTCCCAAACACTTGATTTGGATTTCAATTTCTTGATTTCAAATACTAGAATTGAAATCCATGATTTGAAATCAAATCCGGGTTCCCAAACGCTACCT
>CAAKMY010036050.1:0-20981 GCA_901111285.1 Corrigiola litoralis
TAATATATAAATATAAAAAGTAGTGATCAAAGTGTTGCATTGGAGACCCTATATAAAATGTCAAATGTAAACCTTTGATTTGGAACCGATAGAGTATAATATAACGACCATTAGCCAAATAGACATTTAATTTAATGAATTAAGTACCACGAGGTGACCAAGATAGCGAGATTGGGTAAAAAGTGGAAACTATTGGAATCTTGACTATAAGTCTATAATGCATGGTACGAATGTACGATGAGTTTGGAAGGCGATGTATAAGCAAAATGACGTATTTCATATTTTCTTTTCTTTTTTTTTTTTTGGTATAATTTCATATTTTCATGTGTTTACTCTTCTCTATAAAAGGCAATATGACCTTAACTCATTTTCATATATAAAAAAAAAACACCAATAACTACAATCTTAAAAAAGAAGAATTGAAGAAGTGTTAGTACTTGAAATGGAGATGAAGAGGAATATCAAAATTGTTAGTCTTATGGTCATACTTGCCTTTGCTCTGCTAGCCACCACTCCTCACCCCACCTTAGCTGTCCGCCAATTTCATCCTCTCTCAAACATTGTGCTTGAAGAGATAATTGGTATGAAAAGCAATGTTCTCCAGTGCATGCCTATTGGAGGGTCATGCAGGCCTTTCTTTGGTGACTGCTGTGGAAAGTGCTACTGTGACTTGACTCCATCGTTTTCGCTCCAATGCACAACACCTGCTTATGCGACTTCTTGTTGAGCAGTTCACGAGTGTCGTTGAAGAAGCTAGAATGATTACCTTTGATCTTTGTCAAAAAAAAAATAAAATGAATAATCTGTGGTTTGGTAAGTGAAGTACGGAGTATCTAAGTGTGGATGTTATTATCTTGATGGTAAGTAATAAGTGCATTTTGCAAAATTGTCATTGTGGTTTCTGTAGTTTGGATTTTCGAGTGCGTGTCTATTGATGCCAATTTTATGGGTTGATATTTATCGAGTCTTGGTTTTATCCCGGTTGATGTTATTGTTCCAATCGTTGTTGTAAGTTAATGAATAAAGGAAATCACTACTAAAACTTTGATCTATGTTTGCCCTTGTAAGTTTTGTGTACTGATACAAATGACAGGAGCATGATAGACAATGGCACCATGCACTAATAAGATTATTATGCACATGCATTACCTGTACGCAGAGTCGAATCTGAGATTTAGTTGGCCCGGGCCAAAGAAGCAAATTAGGGTCCCTCATATATATCTAAACATAAAACAAAACTGGAATTTTTTGTAAAACTTGTCAAGAGTAAAAATCAAGAATTATGTAGATTTTGTAAAGTACAATTTTTCATAAAAATTCTCACTTACACAATGTTTGCTTCTCGAGTTCAATAGATACATCAAAGTAGAAAAAATCTTTCTTCCAATAACAATCTTCGCTTATCATTGAACAAGTTTCCTTACTGCAGAGCTTCATTCTACCTATAATTTTGTCTTTTCGAATATTTTTGTTGGGTGATCGTGAGAGAAGTAGCGTGTGTTTGGTAAGTCATTTTAGTCACCTTATTTGACTAGTTTACCTTATTTGACCAAAGTTTCAGTCACCTTAAATTTTAAGGTCGTTTGGTAACACAACCCGAAATAGATTTTAGGTGACTGAAATAATAAGCTACTAGAGGAACCTGAAAAAAAATTCCAGTCACCTGATCAGGTTTCAGTTACCTTTTCTGGTTTCATGCACCTTTTCAGGTTTCGGGTATATTTTCAGTCAGTTTTACCAAACACACCGTAGTTTAAAATGAGTGAATTAAATTTGGGAGAAACTCATTATATTTATTTTCTTGGTTAAAATTAATAAGAGTTAAGAAAAGGGGATCGATGATTAAAGTGAATTTTGGGAGAGTTAAGAATTGCTGGGAAATCAAACTCAAACTTTCGGAAGATATAAGTGTGACTACTGCGAGCGGGATGTTTTGTGTACGGCTTCTCTCCAGTAAACAAAATAACTAGATCTGCCAGTTCCAACTTGTACAATCGCCACATGTAAGGGATCAAAATAAATGGTGTATTCAACTTACGTTTGGCTTGACCAAAACAAATAGAAAATCGTTAATGTATAACATATCAACAAAACTCCAATCTTTCTTCCTTGCCCAACCTTTACCTTTTATTCAGATAGACTTTCTTCTCTCTCAACTACAATCCTTACCTGTACCATTTCTTCAGATAAACTTTCGTCTCTCTCAACTACAATCTATTCCATACCCAAATTTGATTCTCCAACTTATAATCTAATTCAAACAATTATCTCAACTTAAATTTCACAACTACTCCTCTAAAAAATAAAATCCCAACTATTCTCTTTTTTTGAATTTACAACCTTTGCGCCTTTTAATTTTGACAATAGTAGGAGTGAAAATCTGGAATGGGAGTGATTTCAGATTTTCAGATTGAAGTCGTTTGCTTTAATAAAATCCCAACCATTGAATCCGTTTGCTTTAATAAAATCCCAACTATTCTCTATTTTGGAATTTACAACCGTTCGCTTTTAGTCTCCTCACAATGGTTGCCAGGTGTACTATTCTCTATAGTTGGTGACAGTAGTAGGAGTGAAAATCAGGACCGTTTATTTTACTCCCGTACAGGTGGCAATCATACAAATCAGAATTGGAAGATCCAGTTATTTTGAGTACTGGAGACAATCCGCACACGTTTTAGGAGGGTTATAAAAAGTAAGTAATAACATATAGAAGCACTAAAGCAATTAGCTAAAGATATATAAATTAGCTCGAAATTTTGGGCCCCCTTTGACTTGGGCCCTAGGTCGTCGCCCCTCTTGGCCTAAAATCAAAGTCGGCCCTGAATGTACGACTAGTTTGAAGCCCATGCGGTGTATGGGTAAACCGAACATATTTCGTATTTCATATTATAAATGATGAAAGAAATATTTAAAAATATAATTAATTAGTTGTAAAGCCCGTGTGAGGCCCGGGCCACATATAAAACCCCATTCTCATTTGTTGTTCATAATTTACAAACCCTCATGTATACTATACTAAGGACCATTAAATCATTCTCTCTATACACACTCTTTCCATCTTCTCCAACCTAACAACTTCTTACTCTCAAAAAAATACTAAGGACCATTAAACCAAAAGTGACGTTTTTACATATAGATGATAGTCATCATGAGATATTTCGTATCATAAAAAAATTGCAAGTTGGAAGTATACGTTATAAAGAATGAAGTTATTACGTATATACATAAACTAATATTTTTTGGGTATATTGGAGCAGGAAATGTTGCATGGTAAATGTGAGGATTTGAATATGGGACAACCTCCAAGAAAGTTGAGCTCCCAACTATTGGCCAACTTTGCTCCTCTATATACATATACTAATGTTTAAAATTATCATATGATAATATCACTTAATCTCTTATATCCAAATATAATTTTTTTTCTCCTCTTAAAAATGAAATTAAACAGAGTTATTTCTAATTAGGTAACTATCATATCTATGTTAAAAAAAATGACAAAAAAAAAAAAAAGTAAAGATGCAAGTAATATGTTAAAAACTTTTAATCACTAAGAAAATTTCATCTTGATGATCACAAATTATTAGAGAAAACCGTCTACTTTTATTATAAAAGTAGACCAACTATTTACTAGGTAAATTCACATAAGCATCCAACCAAACGAGCTCTATTAACAAACCCGAAGATTGACTTGTCAGATGCTACATGATCTCTTGTCAAGTCTCTAAATACAAATTTCATTATTCCAAAACATGAAATTTCAATGGAATTGAAAATTCAATATTTCTCACCTATATGAATACAAAAAATAAGTGTATAGCAGTCAATCCATGTCGACTTTTCTACTAGTAACTACAAACCCATCAACAACATCTACTGGAGTACAAAATTTCCTAACGTACCTAGTCATCTGTGAGTCTTTGTAAGTGGCTAAAGTGCATTTGTCTTCATTAGAAAACCATCAGCTAACAAGGCTTTTCAAGGGTTTCAGTGTTTCTAATGATTCTCACTCTCCAGGAACTCTACACCTATCAACAACATCTACTTGTTAAAAAGTTTCCTAAGGTACCTAGTCAAGTGTGAGTCTTTGTAAGTGGCTAAGTGCATTGTCTTTAATAGAAAGCCATCGACTACTATGTCTTTTCAAGGGTCTGAGTGTATCAAAATCACTCTCTCCAGGAATACAAGGAATAAATTATGAAAGAAGAGCTTAAATTATGAAAGTTTCTATATTTAACGATTTGAACTATTTTGGTTTGAGGTCACCACTTTTGGTACGAAAGATATGTAAGGACCTTAAGTTTCACTTTTATCAAAACAAAAAAGAACTTAAACTTTGGTATATTTAGCATAATTTTTATAATTATGAACAAATCATATTCTACAATGGAGTGTTAATGTGTTATAAAGTGAAGACCTTTACATGTTTTTGTTGTAATTTTTCATGTGAAGTTGCTGATAATATCATATATTAAATATGATTTTCTTTAAATGATTGACTATTGGAAATTACTTCATTCATTTAAGGCAAAAGACCTCCATTGAAGAAGTGAAGTATACTAAGTTGTAGAACTCTTTCCAATTAGTTAGTGGGTTAAACGACGATGTAAAGAATTTTTTGATATATTAATATGGTATGTTGGGGTTATAATTTTCCACAAAAGTTTCCTTTGAAACTGTTCATGTAAAGCCTCATTCTTAATTATGTATGCCCGAACCGTCTAAATATTTTGGTTTACAAATTCGATCCCAACACACCAAAATTGGGCTAGTTGAAGATTGTTTATACCATAAGAATTAACAATTAATTTTTTCAAGAAACTCATGAGTATTGGTAGGTAAAATAAAATTTTGCATCATATATATGAGCTGGTTTAGCTGCTAAATTCAATTGGATTAAATTTGTTTTTTATTTGGAAAGTCGTTTGCTAGCATTAAAAGTTGTATCTTAATAGGTAGATTTGTTAACTCTAATATTAATAATTGGGCATCCAAGATATTTATCAAGAGAAATAGATTAAGTTATCAATAAAATATTTTTAATTTAGAGTCTAGTAGCTAGGTCAACATTGGTGGAGTATTGAAACACAGACTTATGAAAATTTATAAACTTGCTAGAATTAACGCAAAATTTTATAAAGTATATTTTGAATAATTAAACATGTTTAGTTTTAGTATTAGCTTTTGCAAAGATAATTATATCATCAACAAAAGTAAAAAAGGGAAAATTATTGCACGTGGGAGTCATCTAATCCCTACTGCATAAATCATTATTGAGCGAGTTTTGGGAGAGACCGTCTACTTTTATTATAAAAGTAGACCAAGCCATGTTGGCCCAATAAAGAGATATAAATCTACCACTAATTTGGGCTTGTAGGGAGCTTAAGAAAATTTACCTATTGGTCTACTTTTATAATAAAAGTAGACGGTCTTTTCTAATAATTTGTGTTATTCCATAGTTTATTTGTGTACAGAAGTATTATATTGAGAATAAATATTAATCATCAAGCAATGATGGATCTCGAAAATAATTTAACCGGGATCACTGAACCCCACTGGAAAATTTACATTTCAAATGAGATACTTTTTTCTCTAAGTGGAGACACAAATATTACAAGTAAATTATTTTGTAAGATTAATTAAGTCTCTTTGTTCATAAGGATTTTTTTTTTCCCAAAGGGGGTCACTAGGCCCCCCTTAAATGTAAACTACGTATATCCCCAACTGCGTAGTCTAGCATAATGACATCATAAGTCATAACAACGTAGAAAATTCTGAAAATCCAAGAGGAAGATGGCAATAAATTTGAATTGTAACGAATTGACCAAATTCATCACACAAACCCATAACAAATCCACCTTGGAAGGTCATAGACCTCAAATCCTCAATTCATTTTCCAAAAATTCCTACCAAGCAGAGAGCGAATGGAAAGACAAAGAGAGAGCTTTAATTTACTAGCCACAAAGTTGCATGATGTAGAACTTAAGGGACACGTACCTTCCAGTCCTTCCTTACTCAACTTGCTCCAAGAAGATCCGAGGTTTAAGTTACTAGCCACAAAGCTGTATGATGCAGCGCTTGAGGGAGACGTACCTTCCTTGCTCAACTTGCTCCAACGAGATCCACTCATTCTCGATCGATACAGTATTGAGAAATCAGGCTGCTTCATGCAGTCGCCACTGCACATAGCTGCTAATCTTGGCCACTTGGAGTTCACGAGAGAAATTTTACATCGAAAGCCTGAATTAGCAGAGGAGCTTGATCACTCAAAAAGATCAACACCACTTCACATGGCCTCCGCAAAGGGGCACTTGGAGATTGTGAAAACCTTGCTCGCCGTGAATCCAGACATGTGTCTTTCGTGTGACAAAGATGGAAGGAATCCTGTTCATGTAGCGGCCCTTAGAGGTCAGACTCATGTGCTCGATGGGCTTCTTCGGGCCATGCCCCAGGCAGCAAGGGAGCGATCCAATCGTGGTGAAAGTGTTCTACACTTGTGTGTGAAATATGGTCAGCTAGATGCTTTCATGTACTTGGTAAATAACATCAATTACGGTGAGCTGCTTATTACCAAGGACAGCGATGGCAACACTGTCTTACACCTAGCAGTCGCTGACAGACAGCCTGAGGTAAGATGAAACAACTAGTACGAGCATGTTTAATTTATGCATGTTTTAGTACTTAGCATGCATGCTCGAAGTATAAGCAAATTTACGAAGTGACTAGTGAACTTTACTTATACTACCGTCAAAGGGGTTCTTGTATATTAGAAGAAAATGTCTGGTAGTATTACAATTCAGAATAATTTTTTTGGCCAACTTCTCTTTGGCGCCATATTACTCTTTACATATCCGGATCCTTATCCAAAGAACTAGTTGCAATTCATGCCTCTCTTATTATTTTAAATATTTTATTAAGAAAATAACAAGGCGTCACCAGGTGGTACCGAATTTGGACACCACTCTCTCACATTGTATTGTTATAACCCCTCTATAAACGGGTAATATGAATTTCCAGGTAGAATTTACGTATCCCAAACGAAGCATTTATCCCTATGTCAGATACTCAGACCTATGGCCTTGATAGCTAATCTAGACTGTATCATAGCTAGCACAGTAAAGTTGATAATGCCGGCCTCTTCTCAAATTTTGCTCTTTCCATTGATATGCAGATTGTGAAATTTCTACTGAAAGACAAAAGAATGGAAAAAAATGCTATTAACCTGAATGGCTTGACTGCGATGGATACTCTCAATCGACATAAGAAGGATACGAATGATAAGGCGATTTGGAACTCCCTTAAGCGTGCTAAAGCTTTAAGGGCAAAGGTTGCACTGAAACCCAGAAATAAACATAATGCTTGGTTCGAGGACCACCGCAATGCGCTAATGGTTGCGGCATCCCTGATAGCTACTATGGCTTTCCAAGTCGGAACTAACCCCCCAGGAGGTGCTTGGCAAGATAATAGTGATGGCCATAAAGCAGGCTTTTCGATAATGGCTGATACTAACCCAGTGCAATATAATTTACTATTAATTTGCAGCACCTTAGCACTGGTTTCATCTCTGAGTGTCATCCTTCTCCTCATAAGCCGCCTCCCGTGCAAGCGACTCCTTGTGGGTATTTTGATGGTAACCATGTAGATTGCAGCTACAGCAACAACAATGACTTCCATGTTCTCTGTAAGCTTTCTGATAGGCAACGATACCCTTCTGGATCAGCCCGACGAGCACTATACCGTTTGGCAAGTATTACGACTTTCTGTTAATGGTTGGGCAATCTTGATGGTCTTTCTGCTACTTTGGCATGCCATGCGCCTTACTATAAAGCTCATCATGAAGTTAGCCCGGTTATTGGTGGATTCTACCAGGAGTTTTACAACGCCCAAGAGCCTTCCGGCCACATTTGTTTGATGTTGTCACTTCACCTGGAATTTAACTTGAGCTAATTCAAGAGCCATGAATGATAGTCATTGACATTTGTAATTTTGTATAATTATGCCATGAGTGTTGGTTCTGATAAGGATCATTCTCGACCTCAGATAATAAAAACAAATGCAAATACTGTAAACTATCGTATTTTGATAATGTTACCATATTCAAACTTTTGGTGCAACACTTATTCTAAACAGTTTTTGTTTATTATCAGACACAAAAATGTCTATTCCAAATATATTTATTTTGAGACCATTTTTTGATTAGACGTCTATTCCAGACACTTTTTGATTTATTTAAGGCACTAAGTGCAACATTGCACGATAGTCTGTTATGACTACAACTAGATGTTGATCAGCCAACATCCATAAATTAAACCCTCAATTTTGTCCTGCAAGTCTTCAGTAATAGCTGGTATAAAACTCTAGCTACGAGTAATGCTACCCTTTCATTGGAGGAACACCTTTTCGAGATTTAGCTCCGGTGCTACAACGTTTCTTGAGTATCTTCGTCACTGCATCAGCCTGATACAAAGCAAGGTAGGCCCTGCCGCTCCTGTTGAACCTTACAAACAGTCATATGCACCTCTATAGCTTCCTCCCTTGACCTTCCCCCATTCTTTTCCATTTCTTTCTTCACTGCCTCGGCACACAAACCACATATCAATTTAACAGAGAACTTCTGCTTCATATTTTCTATCTTCTCCACTGTGCACTCTTCCCTCATCCCACAACACTTTGCTAGCTAAAGTTCAGATACAGTGGGAAAATTATTCGAATTGAAGTTGGATCAAGAACTTCTCTAGTGAGTAAGTCAAATGAAATGTCTGATTTTGTTCTTTGGAGGCTCTCTATTGAGCATTCTAAAGGTAACGAAGAGGAAAGGATATTTCATTCAAGAGAAAATATCTTAATTAGACTGCAAGCTAAAACTTCAACTAGACCATCAGTGTATACTTAGATAAGCTATACTTGCAAAGCATTATACACGAAACTCACACAGTTTCCAGCTAACTTTGCAAGCCTCAGCACTCCTTTTGTGAAAGAATGTCAATGAAAAATTGCATCCTTAAGCATGCATTAAGATTGTTTATGTTCCTTCAGAGTCTATGTATGCTTCATTCATTAGAAGTTTATTCTTTGGAGCACCGTTTATACCGGTATAATTGCCAGGAATTTCCCAAATAGTAATTTAAGCACTTCCAGTACGACCTCACACAAAGCAAAAAGTTAATCCTACAAGCCAAACGTATCTGCTCAGAATTTGAACTAGTATTCTCGATTCTGTATGATCTAGTAATAGCTTCCTTAACGAATCTGATCAGGAAACCATCTGGAAACTCTCTATGCATCCAATGCAATAAGCATATATCAGACCACATGCCTAATCCCCTGCATGCACCATTATTCTCTGGGACATCAGAAAAGCGGCCATAGTCTGAATGGATAAAATATGAGCAATGACTGCAGTATGGTTGGGAATCTAAGTTCACTACCCAGTTCTTCATTCTTAGAAGAGATTCAGTCTTGTCCATTACACTGACTACAGAAGCATTTTCCTGGGAACTCACAGCTCAGTGAACTATATTGCTCTTGACCAGACCACAATTAAAAATGATTCTGAAAATAATGAGAACAATGACGACTAGAAGGCTGCTTTGCCCTGAATTTGATCGGTCATCCTTCTTGGAGAATTGGAGCCCATCACCGTTTCCAAAGTTTCAGTTTTCTTTTTTTTTTTTTTTGCTTGAAAGAGGTGGCGGAGCCACAAGAAGTTCTCACAGACCACTAGTTCCCCTTATGGGGTTTTTCAGACAAGAGTTTTCATCTACGAGCTCCAAAATACACGCAGGGGGCTGTGCTTTCCAGTTATTATCTAATGTCCCATGCTTCCTAGTTTCCTTTGCTAGCCCATCAGCTACTGCATTATCTCCTCGGCCCAGATGCTCCAGTGCTACTACATTCTCCATTCCTCTTAGTAGTGCCCTGCAATTTAGAACAACATTAGAGGGATGTTTAGTTTGCTCTTCTCTTTTTAGTACCTTTACTCTTTCCCACTCAATTACCCAGCCTTAATCCCAATACTATCTTATCCTACTACTATTTCTCCAGTTGAAATCCTGTCAGTCCCAGGCTCCCAGGCGTAGGCCCGACTGCCTCTTATATATCCGGCATGCAGGTTGCTGAGATACTCCCAATTAGTTTTAGATAGCTACTATTGGCCTACTCCACTCTGCTGCCGTTGTGTCTTATTAACATGGATTCTGACCATTGGAAAGTAAGGTTCAAAGTAATATGGAAGGTGTGCTTTTCGTTGCCCCAAATTTGCTTATATGGCCCTAATTATTTTCATTTTTTTCCAATTATCCCTAAAATACTCTTACATCATACTTGACTCTCTTCTNNACTTTTTCCAGAAAACCGGTCTTCGGGTATCTAGGTATGATCACTAACTCTCTCACATACTAGGAATCAACTCCCGTTAATCTCACAAAGCCACACTCATCTGATCATATCACACACTACCTCCCCAGTCCCCAACCGACAATCCCCATCCCCAAGCCCACAAACCATGCCCGATATCTGACCCCACCCCACATCCGCTACCTAGCAACCCGACCCAGAGACCCAGAGACCACCCCTCCCAACCAAGCTTGCGCCCTCCTGGAACAGTTATGGTTGAAAAAAAAAAGTGGGTTGCTCTACAGCGTGTTGAGAACAACAAAGAGTAGGTACTCACAAGAACAAAATCTGTACCTAATTTCCATGAACTTGCACACGGAACTACCTAAAAGTAGGTACTCCCTATGCTAGAATTTATGTCCGAGTCCGATGTTCTGACTTAAAATATTTATTAGACCTTTGGCCCTTGATAACCAATTTTAAACTGCATCATATCATAGCTTACACAATAAAGCTGATAATGCCTCTTCTCAAATTTTTCTCTTTCCATTGATATGCAGATGGTGAAATTTCTACTAAAAGATAAAAGAATAAATAAAAATGCTATTAACACAAATGGTTTGACTGCGATGGATATTCATATTCGAAGTAGTAAGGATATGAATGATAAGGAGATTTGGAGCACCCTCAAGCGTGCTAAAGCTTTACGGGCAAAGGATGCACTGAAACCCAGAAAACATCATGCTTGGTTTGAGAACCAACGCAATGCACTAATGGTGGTGGCATCCCTGATAGCCACTATGGCTTTCCAAGTCGGAGTTAATCCTCCAGGAGGTGCTTGGCAAGACAATACTAATGACCATAGTGCAGGTTCTTCGATAATGGCAGATATTAACAGAGGGCAATATGGTGTACTACTAATTTGCAACACAGTAGGACTGGTTTCATCTGTAAGTGTCATCCTTCTTATTATAAGCGGCCTCCCCTGTAAGCGATACTTTGTGGATATTTTGATGATAACCATATGGATTGCAGTTACAGCAACCGCATCGACTTATGTGGTCTCTGTTAACTTTCTGAAATCCACCAAAAATCTGCCATCACACCATAAACACCACGCATACGATGGGATTGCGGTTCCTCCATTACCTTTTTTCCTTGCTACTTGTTTACTATTCTTAATGGCCCTTCTGCTCCTTTGGCTTGCCAAGCGCTTCACTATAAAGCTCATCAGGAACCTAGTCCGGTTAGTGGGTCAAATTGGGCAGAAGAAGTTTTACAGCGCCCAAGAGCCTTCCACCTCTGTTTAATGCTATTACTTCACCTGGAGTTTTAAAAGGGCCATTTCAAGAGCCGTGAATGATGGTTATTGACATTTGTATAATTATGCCATGAATGATGACTATCATAAGGATCTTATTAATCTCAATCTCAGATAATATAAACATTCGTAAGTACTGTAAACTTTCGTATTTGTTAATAGTTGTTGATGCTACCAAATTTTAATACGATCTATCATTAGGATGATTTTTAGACAGAGGATCAAATGAAGTACTTACTGAATATATATCAAGAATACACACAAAGCGACCAAATATATATCAAGATCAAATGAAGTACGTAGTACTTACTAAATGATACACAGGACAATCACAACCCTTATCCAGAGATCTAAAACCAAATAACAATGATGAAACTACTAGAGCATATACACCGCTATATTATACAAATAAGTAGCTTAGAGTCAGAGATACAAAGCAGCTAGCTAGAAAGGTTAGAGAGGAGAACTTGTCCACGGATAAATTTCCACATCATTCCTTCCTCCAGAAATTTCTTTCTTGAACACAATCCACCACATATATTTTGCACCACTAACAAGTGCTAGTGTGCAACCACAATAGTACGTGTGTTATGACTACAACTAGAAGTTGATCATTTAACAGCCATGGATTAAACCCTCAATTTATCCTGTAAGTCTTCAGTAATAGCTGGTATACAACTCGAGCTACGAGCAATGCTACCCTTCATTGGAGGAACACCCTTCCGAGATTTAGCTCCGGCGCTACAACTTTTCTTGAGTATCTTCCTTACGGCATCAGCTTGATACAAGGCAGGGTAGGCCCTGCCAATCCTGTTGAACCTTACACAAGCAGTCATATGCTCCTCTACTGCTTCCTCCCTTGACCTTCCCCCATTCTTTTCCATTTCTTCCTTCACTGCCTCGGCACATAAACCACATATCAACTTGCCAGAGAACTTCTCCTTCATGTCTTCTATGTACTCCGCTGTGCACTCCTCGCTCATCCCACAGCACTCGCACTTCGCTAGCTCGACCTCAGATAATGTAGGGAGGTTATTCGAAGTTGGATCAAGAACTTCTTTGGTGAGCAACTCAAATGAAATGTCTGATTTTGTTCTTTGGAGGCTCTCCATCGATGGTCTTGGAGGCTTACTTAGAGCCATGGTATTATATCTATCGGAGTATATTCTAGTATAGATGTAAATTTGTATGGAATATACTCGACAAACCTGGACTTATGACGAGGTACAAAGAAATATATACTGGTAACCTCCAAATAATGTACTGATGTGTTAAGACTATCACGAGTTAGCAAACACCAACCATATAAATTCGTGTTGTTATGAGCGCTTCTGATGAAAAAGATATGGAACTCACGGTACCATGATATAGAACTTGGCGAATAACAAGAAAAATGCAGAGATACAACAGCGGAGAATTGAGAGATTCAGGACAAAAAGGAGCTTTTTGCAAGTAAAATCACGAGATGGCTAGATAAGACAGTAAAGACAGAGGAAAAGTGTTCTAGTAGTTACAGAGCTAAGCAAAGCAAAGCTAATTGCCTTTAAGTTCACGGGTTTAGAGAATGGATGTATAAGCAAGCAGATAGATTATGGTGGGCGTTATATGTTAGTAGGATTTAGAATTCATCAATAGGCCACATTGCATGTACGAAGTATCTGATACTCCATCAGTGTTTTTAAGTGGTATATATATTTGTGTTTATACTACTTAATATATAATAAATAAGTTCTAAAAATATAATCCAATCAAACTAGTATTGAATAGAAATCTAACGATCCATTACTCGCTCTACTTTGTCTCAGAGACCCACCCCAACCCCATTGATTGAGCTCGCCCGTCCCGTCCCGTCCCGCCCCAAACCCTTCCCGTTGAACAAGTCCACTTTCCTTCTTTCTTTAAATAGAAAAAGTCCACTTTTTTAATTACAACCTTTTCCAATCGTGAATTCAAACCAAAACTTCCAAAACAATTGCCAAAGTCAAGATTGTGGACAATCATTAGATCTGTGAAATAGGACGGTCCCCGTTAATGACCAGTGACCCGTCCCGCTTAAAGCAGGTCTTGTCCCATAATTCTTAGTGATGGGTCAGGCCTCTAAGAATCAGTAGTGGGTCATATTCATGAAAAAATGAAAAATTAATATGAAATAACTAGTGATCCGTTACCGACACGCTTTAGCCCGCACCATTTTTCTTCTAACCCGCCCAGCCCGACCCGTTTGGATTTGGCCCGCCCGAACCAATGAAACAATCATGTAGTACAAGTAGGGACATAGGGTTGTACAATGGCGCGGGGCCCACTAAAAAACTCGCCCTGACCCGGTTTTTCGCGGGTTTGGCCCGCCCGAACCAATGAATCATAATGAGTCGGGTCAATTTATTCATTTAACGGGTCGAGACGGGCTATAACTTAAAACTAAAGTAAATACGTTGATTCTCTCATCACTTCACTGTACACACCAAACTTTATACCCATAAAAACGGGTCGGGTCAATGCGGTCAAACCCAACCCATTTTAGACCCGACCCGACCCGACCCTTCACACAAACATCGAAAACCCGACATATTTAAGTTTTGGCCCGACCCGACCCGACCCGACCCATTCCACATGCCTACGTACAAGTAGTCAAGTATGTATAAATGGAGTGAGTTTGTGGAAGTAAGAGAAAACCCCCATCTTACGCAATTGCCTTGCTTATCTCTCCATATCTAATCCGCCCAGCTGCCTTTCCCAAATCCCAACAATTACGCGCTAAATCCACCCCTAACAAAGAAACCAACATAAATAAACAACCAAACAAACATATTCACATATATATACACATAATATTTACATATATATGTATATATATTTTTTGATCTATAAATAAAAACCCTCCACAAATCCTCATTTTCTCCCTTCCAACCTCTCTTGAAAATCTATACACCATGGGATTGGGGGGGGAGGAGTTAACCTCAGGAGCAAGCGGAAGAATAATCCCCTTACTAAAAAGCGCCAAAACAATCACAACAGTAATAATCCCATCATTCCATTTCATAAAGCACGCCCTTTTCTTGTTCTACTCCTCCTTCCTATGCTTCCTCCTCCTCCTCCTCCCCCGCTCCCCGAACGAGGGTTCTCATCCGCGGCGCGTGAGGCGGTCCAAGGCGGAGGAGGAGGACACGCGCCGCCGCCGCGCCTTGGCGGAGGAGATGAGTGTCGGGGGTGACGTGGAGGGCTGTAGGGCCAACACGTGGGTGTTTTATGGGGTCAGGTGTAATGGGTTGTTTTGCCGGTCTTGGGTTCCTGTCAATGATGATCAAAATCTCAAGTATGTTTTTTTTTTGGTATTACTATTTTTGGAAATGTTGGGTGGTTTTATGATGGGTTTTTGGAATGGTGAAATGGGTATTTTGTGGAATTTGGGTTTGTGTTATGGTTTTGGAGTTATTTTGGTTTTTGTAGGGGTTGTGAAAGGATGTTCATTTGATGATGATCTCAAGTTTTTTTTTTTTGGATTGTTACTATTTTTGGAAATGTTGGGTGGTTTTATGATGGGTTTTTGGAATGGTGAAATGGGTATTTTGTGGAATTTTGGTTTGTGGTTTGGTTTGGGAGTTATGTTGGTTTTTGTAGGGGTTGTGAAATGATCATTTGATGGGTTTTGATGACTTAATTTTTGGGGTTTTGTTGAGTTATGGGAGTGTTGAAATGGGTATTTTGTGTAATTTTAGTTTGTGTTTTGGTGTGGGAGTTGTGTTGATTTTAAGGGCTTGTGGAATGTTCATTTGATGAGGATTTTTGTTGGGGTTTTGATGGTTTATAGTTTGGGTTTTATTGGGTTTTTGGATTGTTGAAATGGGTATTTTGTGGGTTTTTTGTTTGTACTTTGTTGTGGGATTAATTTTGGTTTTTGTAGGGGTTAAGAAATGTTCAATTCATGGGAATTTTGATGATTTGATGTTTGTGTTTTTGTTAGATTTTTTGTTTGTGTTTTTGATTAGGAATTAAGTGCATGTGTTCTGTGGGATGTGTTTTGGGGTTTTGAGACCGACAAGGTTTGTTTGTTGATTGTTTATTTTGTGATTTAGTCTAGGGATTATGTGAAATTTGCATTGTGGAAAATTTTGGAATGAAATTGTCTTGGTGATTTCCTTGTGTTGAAGTTTTTGATGATTGTAGTAAAGAAATGGGTTTTAGGTAGATTGTTTGATTGTGCTTTGGTGTGGAAATTGTGTAGAGTGTTTTGTGGAAACTTGATTGGTTGAAATTAGGGGTTTTGCTTGTAAAGATAGTTAATTGGATAAATATAGTGTATTGAAAAGATGTTTGCTTGATTGTTTGTGGGATTCCAGTGATGAAATGACTAGGTGCTTTGCAGCTGCTATGGATGTTCATTTGATAAAGGAACTGATTAGATAGTTCAGGTACAGAGCTCAACGCATTGTTCTGCTGATCATTTTGTGATTTCATATTATAAAGTTCATTTCTTTTGCTGGATTGTTTGTTCCATTCCAGTAGGAGTGAGTGGATTGTAAATGTATCTGTACTAATTTGGTCAGGGGAGATTGATGGTTGAGCTGTACTTAGAAAATAATGCATTAGATTAGTTTATTTAGCCAACTGTTGGTTTCTAGTTTTTCTGTCTGTTTGCAGAGTCTGGTGCTTTTTTTTTGGGATCGAGCATTCGAAAAGTAGCATTGAACTTCATATTTGGTTTCTGTTATTTGAGTTTAGGAGATTCCTTTATAGGTTGCATAGAGTGTTTATTCCTGCTGTTAGGGAATTGTTTGCTGAAATTGTTCGCCTTTTGATTGGTTGAAGTCTTGAAGATCTGAAGTTGAGTTTTGCACTTGGTATTTAGTTGCATTGACAGAGTTACACTATTTCTTTCACAACATTGTAGCGATAAACGAACCTGCGTCTTGTTCATGTCTCCCGCATTACTTTTAACTTTTTAAGTACATTGTTTCATTGTATGGAGCCTTTTAGTTTTCTACTCTCCTTTGCGCCTTTGAATATTGGTCATTTATGTATTTGTGGTTTTAAGTGATATTTTTATCTGCTTTTATTGTTATGTGATGGATTATGAGTTTTTTTTTTTTTTTTATGGTTACCAAGGCAAAAGTTGAGATCTTACAGATTTAGGAATCATTACTTAACATTAAAACTAGCGTCATTATGATATATTGGATATAGAGTCGGAACTGCTTGGAAAATTTTGTGAGTGGAAGCCCATGCACATTCAATGGAGGTAGAATATATTGGCGTTTTGTAGAAGTCTGTGTTCATCCTGGTTGAAGCGAATTGCCCCAACATTAGAATTTTCTAGTACCCAACTAATTGAGTTTGAATTGACCATTCTTCATTCACTGTTTCTTGGATGGACATGAAAAGTGGTCTTTGTGGTTGACTGTTTCTGCTGGTGTAGCTGTACCTAAGAATAACTTTCTGGAAGAAATGGTCTTTGTGGTTGACTTATTATTCTGTTGTGGATGGCATCATCTCGTTGACCAAGGAGCAGTAGTAATTTAATCTGTTGAATGTGTTGAGGGAAGGCTGTTGGTTTCTGGAAGAAATTTTTGTTTTCTTTACTTTTGTTTATCTAGATATTTGAATGTACTATTGATGTTTATTGTTAGTTTTGGGAGTCTCAATCTTAAATTGGAACACAATAGTTTTAATTAATCATTTTGACCATCCATCTTTATCGAATTCTAAAGCTGTTACCCTCAAGTTATCAGGTTGATGGATGTCCTGATTCTATAGTCTCTTTGAGCTATTAAGTTTGTGGAATATAAATATGTTGTCTTAGAATAAGCTGTTAGCCTCCGATATTTAGACCATCATATTAGTATTGTGTGTAACATGTCTATATTCGCTGCCTCCCCTGTTCATACACTTTACTTCTGAGCACTTTATGTGCTGTCTGGCTTTTTTTAAGAACAATAACATTTTTGTGTGGTATATTTTTCAGGGGTATCATCATAATTATTCATGGGCTTAACGAGCATGGGTGAGTGTTGTAGGCCGTCCACATATATTTCCGAACTGGTTAAGACGACGGACCATTTTTTTTAATTTTCGTAATAAGCTGACCTTGATTTCATTGTTTCTAGTGGAAGATATGCTCATTTTGCGAGTCAATTAACTTCTTGCAACTTTGGAGTGTACGCTATGGACTGGACAGGTAGTCATTCCACTTTTGCTGTTTGCTGGCCTCTTGGTTATTTCCTCAATTACAAATTGAAGTTTGTTTTGGGACTTCTACTATAATATCAGGGTGATTTCACTTATTTTTTTAGTGATACTTCCATCTAAAATTTATATTGTTCTTTTCCTCCTTTAGGCCATGGTGGCAGTGATGGGCTGCATGGATTTGTTCCGTCACTTGATCATGTTGTAGCTGATACTGTAAGTTCAGTTGAACTTTGTGTATTTCAGTATGTTCTGCTGTGATTTTGAGTTATTGGGCATAACAAAGTAGTTTAGGAAATCTGCTATTGCAAATTTGGCGATAATCTCTTTCTTAATAAACATATCCTAGACTTCCGCTTACTTAGCTATTTCATATGCTGCAATACATAACAGGGGGCTTTCTTGGAGAAGGTCAAACTTGATCATCCTGGGGTTCCTTGCTTTCTTTTCGGTCACTCTACAGGTGGAGCTGTAGTTTTGAAGGTCAGTAATCTGCTCATCTGTCTCCTATTTTTGTATTCAGAATTCCCACATTGTTTTGCTAAGTGGCTCAAATAGTTGATCCAGTCTTCTCTAATACCTGTATGCAGGCTAGTTCATATCCCCACATTAAAAGAATGCTTGAAGGAGTCATTTTGACCTCACCTGCCTTACGCGTCAAGCCAGCACATCCAGTTGTTGGGGTGAGTTTCTTGATTTGATCCTTACCTGTCTTTTTGTGCATCAGTGCCTGAATGTCGTCCTGGGGGGATATGTGACGGTTTTCTGGCATTTGATATTTATGAAAAAGACACTGATGGAATGTCCCCATTGTGTATGGCTTGCTAGAAATCGATTTTTTTTGTGGCTCCCATTGAATCCTTTATGATACTCATGGCCAGTCATTCGGTATCTTCTTGCTTGGTTTAGACTTATGTGAGGTTTTAGGCACTGTTGGGACCACAGAGAAAAACAGTTGTTTCTTTGTCCTGATAATGATCTAATTATATCATATGTTCAATGATGTAGCTATCTTGATGATAATCTAGGAGAAGCCAATTGTGGTTCCCCTTACCTGCTCTTTAAAAGTAGTGACGGGCTTGTATTCTATGTAGCATGGTGGCCTGATTGTCTGTTTCAGGGTTGAGCCTATCTGTTCCTATCCTTGAAAGTTGAAACTAACCTTTACGCCAAGCAATGTTTGGTTGGTGTAGAGGCTGCCTTTAGCTAAAGCAACCTCACCTCCCGCAGAGTAAAAAAAAACTATGGAAAGATACTTATGCTTTTGTTTTATATGTAGGTTGTAGCGCCTATCTTCTCTTTGGTTGCACCAAGATACCAATTTAAAGGTGCAAACAAAAAAGGAATTCCAGTATCAAGGGATCCAGCACAACTTCTTGCTAAGTACTCGGATCCACTGGTGTATACTGGTCCTATCAGGGCCCGTACTGGGCACGAGATCTTGCGCATCACCTCTTACCTGACACGGAGCTTCAAATATGTCACTGTCCCATTCTTTGTTCTCCACGGAACTGCAGATAGGGTAACTGATCCAGTGGCCTCTCAGGATCTCTACAATGAAGCAGCGTCCGAGTTTAAGGATATAAAGCTTTACGATGGCTTCTTGCATGACCTTCTTTTCGAACCTGAACGTGAGGAGATTGCGCAAGACATCATAGACTGGATGGAGAAGCGGCTAGCTGCATCCTTCTATTCTGGGGAATTAGTTAATTAGTTTGAAGCTCGACACAAAACTCAGCTTTGGTTTAGTTATGTCCAGGGGGAGGGACTGGAGAATGGCAGTGATTCAACGGAGGTCATTCCGTCTTGTTCATATTTTTGTTCATAGAAAGGGTGGTGACTGTAAATTGTATAGGGCAATGTCTAGGCCTTTACATCATATGGATATGATTCCTTTTTTGTAGGTGTAGTGTGGCCTGGATACTGTTGGAAAATATTCTCTGGCAAATGGTGCCTTAAACATAGAGCATCTGCCAGCGATTTATCTATAATATGAAAAATCGTTTGTATTTGATGTGTTCCTCCCATTTGTTAGTACTTAGTTTTTCTAGAACCATCCGCATGCATATTGTGAAGGGCAGACTTTCTCAGACTTCTGCAGAGAATGCTTTTCTTATAGTAGTAATGGGATTATGGTAAGTTTGGAACTCCATAAGCGCACTCTTGCATTCCCTTTATTCTTGTTTGTGTCTAAAACTTAAATGCATAGGAATGTTAGAGGGAGTCATTATAGTCACATCCATATTTCTTACGGAGTATTATCTACTACTCTGTAGATTATTCGCTTTCGGAGCTGACTTTGACAAGGATATGTAATGCAGTAGCATCATATGTTAGCTGTACTGTTCTTGGCCTATATTAATCAAAGATACTAGTAAGCGTACATTATATGTAACTCAACATAAGTATGAGAGCTACTGGCCTGCATATATTACAACTTCTCTGACACAGCCATAAAGTTAGTGGAGCCTTTTTGATGAGTTGGATAACTTCATAAAGTTCAGATAGATGTGCAAGAAATCTGGGAATTTAATTAAGTACATATGACTTGATTCAGAGATTTAATGTGAAAAAATAACGCAAGTTCTAATCTTAAAACCAGATAGACTGATGCACAATAGATAGACTAAGAAATTTGACAAGTGCTGGAAAACGCAGCATTGCCTAAGCTACGGTCTACAGTCTTCTACTTTCAGATAACTGAGGCTATTGGCGGAATGATCACCGACCTCTTGGAGTAGTTCGGTATGTATGGAACAAATCCGGCCATCTGATCTACTGATCTACCCCAAATGCAACAAGGGCAGTAGGCAAATTCTTCCACAAAGAACAGCTATTTGCCTATTTGTAAGAAAAGCTGGGCGAGCAGAAGTAAAAGGCAACTGGCATAGTTCTGACGTAGTGACGTTATATTAAGTTTGGATGGCCAGAATTTTCTTCTTTGTTATTTGTCGTCAATTGGCTAGACTTTGACTTACTAAAACTGATTGCCGATGATTAGTTTAATCTTAATGTAATACTTGTCCAATTTAATGCAACTATGTGCTTCCTAAAACTGTAATCCATGAGGAAATAGTCTCTAACTTCTCCAATTTAAGGCATGCTCTATTTATCTCATTTTTACTTATACTAGTTGTGAAGCCCGTGC
>CAAKMY010036053.1:0-16239 GCA_901111285.1 Corrigiola litoralis
TATTTATCTAGTCTACCTATAATATTTATCTTCTACATATTAAGACTCCTATAATATTTATCTTCTACATATTAAGACTCCTCCCAATATTGGATTCGATGTGGAGCTCCGAAAACATTCTCCTTTATATATATACATAGATTAGATTAGATATATACAATCTACATCTCGTTCTAGTGATGAATTGTAATCAATTAATCATAACTAATTACCAAATTAATTACTTTAAATATTAACTATTTGATATACTTACTCGTAACAACATACTACAACAATACAATGTTACCTCAATGCAAATGGTATGATGCATAAAAATTTATATAATCATAGAATAATTAATAAAGTTATTCAATACGTAAGACCCATATGTCTATTTCTATAATTATCTATTGAATCATAAATTTGTAGTCTATGAATTGATCATTCATCATCAATGGGTTACAATTATTAAGTTGTACAAACTAAAAATAAAAAAAAAATCATATCTCAAATCATTATAGTATATGTACTACGTACAACACTATAATTCGATTAGTGTACAATACATAATAACTTATAGTTGAATAGAATACGTTATAATTTAATTTGACAATCGATACATATAGTATAATATTAATTACCATAAGTAAACTTTGTATCATAAACTATATTATTCAAATCACAATTAGTTATTAATACATTACAATATTGTAAACTTATAAAACCCCACAAAAGCTCTATAATTGTATTATCATATGGTTTAATTTCTCAATAGTATAGTGTCGTTTTTAACATATAATAATTTTAAAAGAACAACTTAAAAGTTAATGCTTGATATTATCAATGTTATTTAATTCAAAAAGTACCATATAAAAAAAAGAAAACATGAAGAAAAAACCTAGAAACCCCGATAATAAAGGATCCACAAAGTTCATAGTCGTCCCATGAGTCTCACAACCGGTTCAATCTCATGTTTGGGTTTCTCGGGCCTAACTTGGCTTGGCTCAAGACCATGCTAGACCTGAACTATGCTAGAGAAGCTCAAACCCGATGAGGCCTAACCAAAGTCCGTCCCATGGCCAGCTTGGTTGTATAGTTCTTATTTAAAAATAAATGGTCTCATTAGACATTGTGCGTGATTATTTGTGCCATTGTCAAAAAAACTTATATTAGAAGACTTGACTATGATTTTAAGGTCAAACGTATAACATTTTAGGTTGTTTTATGTTATATATCAAGATATTTATAAATTACGTGAACTTTTAGTTTTTCTCATGTTACCTCTTAAAATTACAATAATATTACAATCTTATAAGCTTAACCTTTTATGTATCTTAGAATTTTAATGCTCATACCATAAAAAAAAGGCTACCATGCTATTATATTAGTGCTCCCATTATTTCATAACATATATAGCTTGTGATTAATTTATGCTGACATAAAGATTAACTAGATTATTGGTTATGTTAGTGAACTCAATTAAGCAAACATACCATTCTTTCATACCACTGCGCAAAAACTTTTGGTGAGATAGGTAGATAAATTAATAAGATTTACTGTAATACTCCGTAACCTTTAACAAAAACCTCCCAATCAGAATTTTTCTTTTTAGTGAAAACCCCTAATCATAGTTATCATGAAAGTTTTACGTTCTCATTAAAATTTTAGCTATTTTTATCTAAACAATTACATTTTTAAATTAAATTATTATACATATTCAACTTAAGCACTGGAATATTGTTAATTGATAAAAGCCATTTTATTATTCAAAGGACGCACTGGAATACATTTCTTTTGTGCGGCCCTCTCACCACCAAGACCTATTCTTAATAAAATATTAAGTAATTAAGATAATGAATATATATAACCAAATCGACATTGGGACTTTGTATAATTTGTATAATTTGCATCATTCGACTTTTTGTTGTTCTATATAGGGCAAATTATTAGGTACACAAGAGAGTACATACTCCCTAATTTAAATTAAAGTATTTATTTATTTATTTTTGATTTTTTATTGTCAAAAAATATATAAAAGTACATATAAATATACTTGATAGTACATCTCACATGTATGCAATAGATATTGCTATATAGTCTATATCAAATAAAGTCTTAGTAATTTAAAAGGTCAACGTAATTAGAGGCTGGAGCCTGGAGCAAACAAAACTGCAGTAAACAAGTAAATGACCATTTCATGTGGTTAGTTGAAGACTTGCAGGCTTAAGGGCAATGAATGAATATGGGCATTTTGGCCAAGCTAGCTGTTGACCCCGTTATGCATTCTTGTGGAAGGGATAAAGCCGTCAGGGGATAATGAGTTGCGAGATAATGGGAAAAGGGTCTAGACTTTCTAGTCAAAGAACATGGCACCGCTCACCTTTTCTCAACAAGTTAATTAGGAGCTGCTCGTTATTGTGTTTGATTGCTCTTAGCGTGTGTTTTTGACGCCATGACGTGTTCTTGACACAATGACACCCTTACGACTCGAGACAACTACCACTCATAACACATGTAAAACTTTTGTATGCGTAGTTGCAACTTGCATTCTAATAAAGCTCTTTGTAAGAGCAAGTTTATTAGTTACCTATACAAGGTTGGTTTTCCCTCTCGGATGTCTATTTGTAGAGAAAGATATTATACGTCTGTCTGTATAATTTTTATATATTTCCAATATATATTTTGTGAATTATAGTCACTGTAAAGTAGTAAAACAACTTTAATTATTTGTGCCAATCAGATTTTGCCACATAGCGCATTGTAAATGGTAAGAAGCTTAAAAGTAACGTGGTAGAGCAATTCTCTACCTGTTAGTGAGCTCTACCGGGGTCTCCGTCTCTCTCCTCTCTTTTTCTTCTCTTTCTTCATATTTTAATAGTTTTTTGCCCAAATCCACCTGGTTTTACCATGTACCTGGTAACCAATGAACCCTCTCTAAAGGCTTTATTGAAGATAAAGAGTGTAAATTCGAGCTGTATAGATCTCTACTGTACCCCGAAAAACAGAATGTTGATATAGAGTAGTATTTGCAAACTATATATTCCTTTTATTGGCATTTTCAACTATTGCAAGCAAAGTGCACATAATGGCCATTGTCTATATCTATTTCTTGTTGATAATGATAAGTGAATGATGATGCTAGCACGTGCCAATTCTCAAACTTCACTAGTTGTTGAATTTCTTCCCATACTTCATGATCCAATTGCCACGCAATAGTTTCTAATTTCTGTTCGCTTCTCATTATATTGCTCTATATTGTTGAGGAAGTTTTTTTATTTTTAGTTTTACATAAATTACAAACTAGTATTATTAGAAGTTTATTTTTGTCACAAATTATCAAAAAAGACTGGATACTTTTCTTTTTGAACGCAAAAAAGACTGGATACTTGAGTGAACGTGAAATACTTTTTATTAACACTATAATAAATATGATCATTTTAAAGCCAAAAACTGACTAATTTGAAATTTAAACTTATAATCATATGACTTTATGTAAACCTTTTTCTTTATTTGTGGTGTTCTTGATACCCTCACACCATACCTTTCCCCTTAGAAATGATATTTGATTTCCGAAAGCTTTTGCCGACTTCAAAACACCATTGTAGTTTTGTTTCGACGCATAACAATATAGATATATATTATAGCACTTCCTTTAGTTTTTCTCATAAAACGATAGTGTGGTGGAATTTTAAAATTTTATATGGAATAATTTATTCTAGATTTAAGTTGCTTAATTTTTCGTTTCTTTTGTGGTGCGAAATTTGTTATGCTAAAAGTGAGGGGGGACTTGGCATTAAAGAAGTCTTAAGTTGTAATAAATCCTTGATGTTGAAGTGGATTGCGAAGCTGCATTTTCAGAGAGATAATGTTTGGTGCAGATGGATTGATACCATTGCCAGAACAGAACAATTTTGGGATGCTGATAGAAAGGGAGATGTCTCTGAATCATGGAGAGGAATTTTGGCAGTTAAAGAGGAGTTTGTTAGGGTAGCTGGTGGTAAGGATGCTGCTATTGAGCTATTGCAAGATCAGTGTGTCTCAGGGAATTTGCAAATTGGTAAGGCATATAATTTCTTTAGAACTGCTGGCAATTGTTTTACAGGGTGGAAACCCATTTGGGATCCTGCTATTTTGCCAAAGCATTCGATCATTACCCTGTTAGCAGTTCAAAATAGGCTTGCTATCTTAGACAATCTTGCTAAAAGAGGCATTGTGATTGTAAATAGGTGTGCTCTGTGTGAAAAGGGTTATGAGACTGTCAGCCATTTATTTTTCCAGTATAGCTTCTCCAAAGAGGTTTAGTAATCTGTTTTAAGATGGATTGGTAGCAAGAGGAAGATTTTGAATCTCAGAGCTGAAGTCCGATGGTTCTCCAGGAATGTCAGGGGTAGGAACTGGCATAAGAGGCTCCTCATATCAGCTCTTAATGCTTTAGTTTATGAGCTTTGGATTGAACGGAACAGTAGAATCTTTGCCGGTATCAAACATAACTATGACTATATTGTTAGAAGGATTCAGTTCATGGTTAGTGTTAGATTGTATTTTTGTTCGAATGATTGTGAGGAAGATAGCAATCTGAGACTCTTGTAAGTTAGTTACTGCAACCTATTATGGGTTGTTCTTGTTTGTCATCTTTTTTGAAGTGGAATAAAATCTCTAATTTTGCTTTAAAAAAAAGAAATTTGTTATGCTTTATGTCAAACACAAGAAACAATAGTCATGTCATTCTTTAGAGCCTGAAAAGATGACATGCAACCCCATGAACGGATAAAATAATTACAATGCTCATCAATCTGTCAAAACATTCAAGCCTTAATATATACAATTTTAAAATTAAAAGTTGCTATGATTCCCAACATTTTATTTTTATGGCTAACTTTAAAACTTGTCAACAATATGTTTGTATTTTTGGCGCAAAACTTGTCAACAATATTTATACCAAAAAAAACAAAAAAAATTGTCAACAATATGTAATACTTCATATCCTGCTCGGCTACATTCTTTATTCTGTATACCGCAATTAGAGGATGATTGGATATAGCAAAGAAAGCCAGAAAGGTCATACTTGACTGGTGATAGGGAATAATTGATTAGATGCAACCATTTCACACTATTTTTTCTTCTAATTGTGACGTTGAAAATAGAAAGTTGGGGAGAGATTTGAAAGCCTGGTGACACAATGACAATCAAATTAGTTGTTATCCATAGTAAGATGAAATTTACTCGAATAATATAAATTGAGTTGTGACTAACACAGAGACGGTAATGTGTACATGAATTAAGAGCTTTGACACAGATGTTAGGCTGATTATATTGGACCCACCAAGCATATCGGCTTTTTCCTTAATAAGATTATCTGTTTAACAATAGCTTTCGGCTTAGCGCTTTATGGTAGTATCAATGTATCGGTAGTTGTGTACTGTAAGATGTCCTCTGCTCCTCAATTGTGGAACTACCTTTTCTATTGTCTAGTACTCTTATTTATATTATCTGAGAAGCGAAGCATAATCACTTTATATTGATTGTTGTCTCTTTCATTAACTTAATCACACCGTGCAAGTACAATCATTCTAACATAAGCTCCTTGAAGAAGAAATGCATGCGCAAGACTAAATGGATTAATGTGGTACTCCTAGTTGGTAAGGACTCTCTAAACCTACAATGCTTAGTAAGTTAGCCGAAGTGAACCTGTCATGGCCTCAAATCAATGTCTTCTTTGATAGTTGGTACTTGGTATGACATTTTGAACTAACAATGAACTAAGCTAGCCGTAAGCAAGTCCTCGAGCCTGAGTGATATCTAATCACAGATTGACACAGTATAGCTGAGACAAACCCAAAATAGACTGTGAAAAATGATTGTTTAATACGATATAAGAACATTTCTGTAGTATGACAGTTCAAAAGTTATTGAGCATAATCGATTGAGTCGAGCAAAAGTCAAGGATAAATTTGTTGAGAATGATTAATCAATCCCGCATTGAGCTTTGAACAATCCCAAACGAATGTCATATATTTTTACCTTTTTTTGGAGTATTTCCAAAGTAATGTGAAGGAGGTGCTTCCTAAGGCCGTCGTTTAGCCCATCATCCCTGTTGTATGGATGCCTTTCAATCGACTGTTTCATCTACCAATGAGCTATAGAATACTTTTTTTGGTGGGATAGACATGACAATGGTACTTGGAAGAAACATTCACAAAACCCTCTTAGAAGACAAGTTTGGATACAGTTTTCGTATCTAATTAGATACCATTAAGCAAACTATGTAGCACATGTAAGACTTCCTTAGGTCCGAGCGTGTGAAGCCTTTCCGGTGGTTGTACACTCCAATCCTATATAAGAACATGCCAGAGGACGAGTGAACAGCTTAAACTTAGTGGTGGGATTCTGGGTTGGCCAGAGATCTTTTCTTACCAATGGTGTGGCTTACTTGTGCATTATATAGATATGATTAACAAGACAACACTAGTGAGTAACAGCCCAGAACACAGCAAGACTTTTTGCTTCAAAGGATAACATTTTACTGCTTTCATAGCTAAAATGAATGAAATGAATAACAAGATAACACTATCAAACAAGTCTTAAGGAGCTTTGAGTAACAGCCCCAGACCACCAGTACCTAAGAACATACAGAAACAGCTCAAGAGTGACTAAAGCTAGCGATAATTGGGATCACAATCAGTAATATGATCACCAATAGAGCTATAATCCCAATGCACATGCATTTCCTGCTGCCCCTCTGATAATCTTTAGCCTGCTTAAGATTCTTGCTACCATCTTGGACATAGTGAGAGGTATTAATCACATGATGTTCAATGTTATCCATCTGCTCTCCCTGAGTCTCAACCATCACTGCCATGTCTAGGAACACTTGATGGAGCTCCAAGAGAGACCGTTCGATCTCCTTAGCTGCATCATACCGGCCCTGGATTTCGATCACCGTCTCGAGCACCTTGCCTCGCCCGTGTTCCTGGATGGCTTGGGACAGAATCTCCTCTTCCCCAGCACCATTTGATATGATCTTTTCGATCACCTCGTCTTCTGGGTGCTCTCCTGTGACAGTGTAGTAGCACCTGCCTATAGTCTCCTTGTACTCAGACATCATTCTTTGCCTTAGGGTCTGGAAGTCCATCATTAGCTCCTTGAGCTTCTTCCTTAGACCATTTGTCACACATATCCTTGTCCTGTCATAATAAGGGTGAAATCTATGTTCAGTTGTATTCACTTTACAAATTTCTGACACAAAATCAACCTAAAAGTACTCTTTATTGCTCTGAAATTAATTTTTCTCACACATAGAAACTCCAATTTATCACACAGTTTATCAAACATGGTATTACAAGTATCATTAGTCATATTTTTACGTCCCCAAGTATCATTAGACATACAATTACATCAGACACCTTTATCAATAAAATTAATTCACACAAAATTAGCCACTCAAATTCCAAACTTCCTTCTAATTTATCAACAAAATATAATAACTTAAATCAGCAAATGTCCTTATAATTTAGCGCAAACCCTGAAAGAACCTTTTATATAGATCAGTAAAACCCAATCATCCCAAAAATGTACTAAACCTTCTTGCAAAAATCAACACTTTATAGTCCAATTTTAAGCCGTTAATCACCTTTTTCAGCGCAAACTTTATAAACCCAATCATCCCAAAAATGTACTAAACCTTCTTGCAAAAATCAACACTTTATAGTCCAATTTTAAGCCGTTAATCACCTTTTTCAACGCAAACTTTATAAACCCACTTGCCAAAGTCAACTTCCTATAAACTTAGTACATACAACAAAAATGCACCACAAATATAAGTCATGAAACCCTCCTTACCTATCAGCAGGGGTACCCATTTCGACCGAAAGGCGGCGATTCTCAGCAGTAGCACGGTCCATCTGCTCAAGACGACCCTTAATAGCCTTAGTCTTCTTAAGAACAGACACAATATCAGCATTAATCCGGCCCCGAATCGCCTTCAAAGCGTCCGGCTTATGAATCGACTTGCTCTCCTCATGTGCAACTTCAATAGTAGTCAAAATATCAGTAATCGAAGCCATTTCTGTCTTCACTTTCTCTGCCTCTTCTAAAAATGCCTCCATTTTCGGGTCTTGAGTCGCTTCCCCCATCCCCATCTCTAGATCCTTCTCGTCGTCTTTAGCCGCCGCCTTTTTTAAGTCGACGTAGCTCAGGAAGGACTTTGTCATTAGATCATTCATCCTTAGCCTGAAAATTTAGCAAACAAAAAACATAATTAGTAAGTATATTTATATAAAGTTTATATAAGGAAATTTGTAGGAAAACGTTGGATTTTTTTACCTGTTTTGGTGATGTTGGAAATTTAGAAAGATGAAATTATTTGGTGTAAGAAAGATGGTGGTGATGTGATGATCAAATAAGGGAAGAAAAAGGAAGGTTTTATTTTGTACGAGGGGTGATCAAAATATGACCGTTGGAGAAATGAGCAAAAATTAATGTAACGTTATGAAATAATGAAATGACGAGAAAATCCACCGCTTTATGATGCTTTTGGTTATGTGTTTGTAGGCGCGGAGGGTAGTTTTGTCTTTAATGTTTGTTTGAATGTTAGTTGGGACTACTAGCCGTTGGAGGGTTGAAGCCTGTGATGAGTAACAGCTAAAATTGGGCTTGGGTGGGATGTTGACCTTATTGGGCTTGAATAGTTTGTTCTTAAAGTTGGACCTTTATCATCTTCCTTGGAAAATGGAAAATGAAACTCACCCACCGGGTGGGCACCAAATTGGCAACCACCCCCTCACATGTTTTTTATAATTATTTTTTATTTTTAAATGTAAAATAAACTTTGTGAGAGGGTGGGCACCAATTTTTTACCCACCCGGTGGGTGAGTATCATCTCCCTTAAGAGGAAGATGATAAAGGTCCACTCTCTCACAAATATTTCTAAATTTCTGAAATAAAAACGAAATTAAAAAGTTAATGTGAGAGACTTAGTTTCATTTTCCTCTTTTTTATTTTTTATTTTTTAATTTTGGTTTCACCATATTACTTTGTCGAGATTTGAGCAATGCATGATAATTAGAGAGCCTAAAGCTCTCATTTGTGAGTTTTAGTGTCGTTGTATTTAAAGGATTCCAAAAATTAAGATATTTGATTAAGGTGAAACGACCTCTTTGCTCTAAGTGTTCATAGTCTATTACACTCAAATTTCAGTCTAGTAGAAGGACACAGGCTGAGGATGATTGAGTCTTAGTCAATCTAGTACTAGTTATTTTGAGAAGAAATGATTTTATGTAAGCACAGAATTTTGAAAATTCACGTGACGACGGCTATTAGGGGTGTGCAGAAAAAACGTAATCGAAAAACAGAACTCGAAATCCGGTTTTTCACCACCAAAAGCGAAACCAGATTAAATAACAAAGAAACGAACCGGTTACGGTTTTTAAATTTACTAAAACCGATTAGCCGAAACCGGTTTATAGTTTTTTTTATTCCCATCAAACATAACTAATGAAAGTAACAGGTAAGTGATAAACCCTTATCTCCAAAAAATAACTCTCAACACCCGTACACTCTTTAAGCATAAACACCAACTCACCCAAAACAATCATTCACAGTTGCTCACTACACCAGTCATCGGTCATCGATGTTCCTACTGCCACTTGCATCCTTCTTGACGCCTTCCTCACTGGCGTTACTACTCGACGACTGCCTGTCTCATTTCTCACCGGCGGCTTCCTCCTCGACATTCCTATCGTTTGATATCATTAATTTTTGATCGAGATGTTGGAATTAGTTAACTTATTACTATATAAAGTTTTATTGGAGCTTTATTCCATTTCGATGTTCGTATTCTTTTCTAAAATGGCTATAAGTTGTGACTTTTTGGCCTCAATATGTCCAAATGGTTTAATAATATATCGCAACCTTACATATATCAAGAAAAGGAAAACCGATTACAGTAACCGCAAATCGAACCGGTTAAACTGGTTATCTGAAAACCGATTAACCGGTTTCAACGAAGTCGGTTACAATTATTGATTTTGGCAAACCGGAAAAGCGGTGAACCGAACCAGTTTTGCAATCCGATATGGTTAACCTGTTTTGCACAGGCCTACCGGCCATCTTATTGAATGACGATCATCCTCGTTTAAGTGAAGTCTAATTGCTTGCATAATTGCATTTCTCATTTTGACATAATTATTGTCTATAAGATTATCTTGTCTTTGCACGGTTCATAAAATATATTGTTGTATGGCTTGCTTCCATTTGAAATAGTCATCCAGAAAATGGGAAATATACGTGATGAATTTAGACACTGCGATTTGGTCATGTATTGACAGTTTGGCACCGTATATTAGTATCAGCTTGAAATCTGAATAGTTTTCTGATCAATAGTTAATACTGATGGTGATCGAACAGCTGAACGTGGAATATTGAGCTTAAACTTTCTGACCTGGTTATGGCCTGAGTAATACAGGACCCGATCAGGGTATGTACTTCACTGTTGACATGCTATACGACATTGTTTGACCATTTCTCTTATGTTGTCATTCTGCTTTGTTAAACATTCATACGTATGTTTGATTCTCAGAATTTGGCGGAAAGTTCTGTAAATATTTATGCATGAATAATTGTGTCATTTGGTCTTATAATGACAAGCATGAAATGAGTCAGGGGAGAACATAAATCACTCAATTTTCTTATTGCATTGCATGGAAAGAATACAGAAATTTCAGATTACAACTCATGCGAGTGTAATCTAAACCATCATGTCAAATAGTTAGATGTAAGTTGGTAAGCTTTCGTATGTCTCCAGCAAAACTAAAGATATTGGCAATGTCATACACTGTAGTCATATACTACTCAATCATGGTGCTAATTCGGCATGATGGTCGCATGGAACACAAAAAGTACATTATGAATGTAGAATAGAACATGATGTATTTGCTTTTCTGTTCTGAGTTGCAGCTTGCATTGTATCATGTCCAGCATATCGAACTTAATTCTTCATATCATATAGATATGCCTACAAATACAAAAACAAATTAATTCACTTGACAAAAGAGTCCAAATCATCAATAACATGAACTTTAACATCTTCCATACTGAAATACTCCATATCATATAAACAAGTTTCTATAAAACTATATCCAATTGTTTTCGTTAGTGAAACAAAATACAAAGAGATTTACATTCATTTCTCTTAGTGACAAAAAAATTGCGTCGTCAGGACCTCAACCCACATTTTTCACCCTATATTTCTGTCTAGGTCAAATACAGCCGCATAGTAAAAGCTATATAGGCCAAAATAAGAAAGAAAAGGGAGATATCTTACATTTCTTTTCGTGTGAAATAGAGGGCAATATTGCTCATCAACTCATCAGAATCGAAGATCATCGAACTCGTCATCGTCATTTTAATGCATTATGAGCTTCCCCTTTGGTGACTACCGCGTGCACCCGGCGTGACCATGCCATGGCCAGTTCTCCATTTGACAAAAATGCCATCTTTTCGATAGAGCAAAGTATATCCATGCCCACCTCATTCGGATTCAATTGCAGTGTCTCTCCTTTCTCTCGTTAGGCTACTCTCACTTTCAAGGGTATCCGAAACCGCCTTAATTACCAAAACACACTGGCTCATACAGCCAATTACCAAAACGCTCACAAAATTTACGAAGACAAAAACATAAAATAACTTATGATCCGGGTCCAAAAACACAGACATTGTCATCAACACAAATTGAGTCGCTAGACAACTTAACACCGTTAGGGCGAGTGTGTTAACACGCGCCCTTAAACGCTTGTTAATAGCTAGCGACACAACCTTCCAACACGAAACCAAAAGCACAAGCGCAAAAATTGCACCAAACACCCCAAAGATCACGGTCCCTAGCAAAGGGTACGTGCAATACGCAACCTGATTACCCGAATTCTTATCCTCCAACAACACCGAGTAACGCGTAAAAACCGGCGCCAAGTAAAAAAATCTCCCGGGTAACACAAAAATCGCCAAAGAAAGCGCGACCAAGAGGGGCAAACATGTCATTCCCACTAACCCGATTGCCCACAAATTATTGGGCCTCCGTTTAGTAACCGAGATGTTAACAAGGTATAAAAGGGCCACCAAGAACCCGGGTTCATACAACCCGAATGACATAACAAGGTGTAATTTACACAATTGGGTCTGGAGAGCTAAAGAAAAAGGAGGCAAAAACGGAATAGTATATATCCTTCTAAAAATAGGCAGCCGCAAAAGTTCATTGACGGCCCAAAGTACATTCAACACAACCATAAGAAACCGGGCGGTCCAATGTGATGAAAAACTTTGAAGTTTAACAGAATAGCGCGATTTTATCCTAAGGTGTAGGATAAACGAGAGAGATAGCAAAGAGAGGAAGACAAAGCAGAGAATCAAGGCTATCGTCACGACATCGAAGAACGTGTCAACGGCTGGCAATGTCGGGAACACGCATTGCCTGAACCCGAAAGAGAAAAATGGGGTCGTAAGGCTAGGAAGGCTCGGACCTGGGGCCGGGGATGAAGCGGTAAATATAGTGGTCGTGCTAGAAGACAATGTCATTGATGGTTTAATACGTTGGTATTGTTTCCTTATTCTTGCTCATGCAGAATGGGAAAACTCTTTGTCTTTGATCGTAAAGGCTTATCTTTATGGTGTTTTATGTGTATTTTTAGAGGTGGGTTGAGGAGAAAGGAAGAGAGTTGAATGTATGAAGGAAGAAGGAGGGCGAAAAGCCCCACCTTCCTCCCAAGTGAGGGAGAGGGGTCAAAAGAGAAGGGTGTTACGTTGCAAGTTTTAACAAGAAATTACAATCTATACAAGATTGTGTTTAATTTTTGGTTGTTTTGATCAAAGGAAAAAAAAAGGTTAAGAGAGAGGGATGATGATGGTGTTTTTTGGTTATGAGATTGGGGCATTAATTTCGGAGGTGTTATTTGTTAAGAACTTAAGATAGAACATTGGAAGAAGAAGACTTGGTAAAGACGGTTTGCTCTTTTTGGTATTTTTTGGTTTTATGGGGTTTGACTAATTATGTGTTGTATTGTATAACGAACTTAAGTAGTACGGAGTACTTAGTATTTGATGTTATGTTTCATACTGGGTTTGGTAACTTGATGAGTTGGTGTGGGTTGGCAGCTAATTAGCTAGTTGGAGAGAGTTGGCACTTGACACTCTGTTGTACATAGACTTCTAAAAGATTTAAAAACAGCTGTTTTTGCTTATCACTTTTGTTGGATAATATTAGGGACAAATAAATGAATGATGAATGTATTATAAAAATTTTTGTGGTAAATGAATGTTTATAATATGAGATAATGATATCCTATCTGAGCTTGTATTGTCAACCACCACAAAAGGCTTTGCCATCGATTTTATTTAGATTTAAAATGGGCTATTTCTATCCAATCTTATTCTAAGGACTAAGGAGTCCTAATTTATGTTTGTCATATCAGGCAAAATGGGCTTAAGTACGACTAAGCCTCTACATTAGTTGATGTTGCACTTGTTCCCATGGATATATGAACCCAGGTCTTCTAATACATGCAAACGACTCATATATAGATATGAATGCAAAAGATAACATGACCAATTTGTCTTACGTTAGGATCGTTTCTCTTTTTAACAACTGTATCAAATGTGGTGTGTCTCATCCGTCATATGGTCTAGGCCGGATTTGATAGTCTATGAAAATAAATCACATTTTTTAGTCAGCTATTTACCTATTTACCGTTTTGATAGTAGGAGAACCATATCACTTGTTATATGTATAACAAAAGGGCACTGTTGTCCATTAAAAATAATAACGAATTAGAATATTTATTAAGCCTTCTGTAAATCTTCTAGAAGATCTCTCCCCAATTGTGCACTGGCTTTCCTAATCAACAACAACAACCTTCTCTCTCCTTTCATCAATAACTGAATACATCAGCAACAAAAATAAAAAGTTTTCCAACGCATGCAACACAAATCCTCTATCCACCACCGTTGCAACCCCTCTCATAATCACTAGGGTGAGGACAACAAATGCGAATCTTTCTCCATTTAGTGATGTTGAAGGTGCAGATGATACACGTTTTCATGTCATGAAAGGGTATCCCTCCTCTTTTAAAATTTCGTCATTGTTATCCACATATTTTTTTGCGTTTTAATCAATAACTTTGATATGCTAAATTGTGGGTTTTGTGTTGTTGGTGGTTTTTTTTCCCGATTTTAACCAATTGTTTGTGTTGGAAATTAGGCTATGATATTAGGCTATATTATGATATTTGTTAAGCTATAAAGTTCTATATTTTAGGCTATAGAGTGATATTTGCAGATAATATGCACTTCACCAGCAAGTTTATGACCGATTGAATATAAGCCTTGATTAATTTGGACGCACATCATGCCCCTAATGAAATGAATTTGTAGATACTATGCAATACATGAAGTATGACCGTGAGGATTTTTTACGTGCATTGTTTGTTAAGCTTACTTTTTCTTTGGGGCCGGGGGGGGGGGGGATGGCGAATGAACAGTTCAAGAATAACAACAAAAAAGACAGTATAGTATGAAGTTTAGAACCAGTAACAACTGGATGTGTGATCCAAACACAACAGCATGAAAGTATCAAATTTTATTTGGTGGGAAGGGGTCAACACTCATTAACAGTTGTGTCGATAGATATCAATCAAATAGGAGGGAGCATAAGGACACTTTAACAGTCTTATATTGATTTTTTGAGGTGTAAATCTGTGAATGTTCTGATTTAATTATTAATTATCGGCACAAAACTTTTATAATTGTTTAAAAAATGAGTATGCATTAGTAATTTAATTCTCTTCGTATAGTGATATATATTAGGCTTTATAGTTGTATATATTAGGCTAAATAGTGATGTATAGCAGGCCATATAGTGATATGCAAACATGTAAGATTTGTAGATATTATTATTTTCCATATCAGGCAATCAGATGCCTTAAATCAATTTGCAAAGAAACGGAAATCCACCGCTATATTCGAGGCATCCAAGGAAGAGGTTGTCGATAAGAAGCTCAAAAAACATACAAATAACCATCAACGACAAGGCAAATCACGGCGACATAGACGAGCTAATTGCACCAAGTGACAAGCAAAGTGGATCAAAGCAAGGATGAGGGCTTAGTCTTTAGTGACTCTGCTGCAAGATCTTGACGATAATCAATGACGTGACTTCGATCTGACATCATTCAAGCACCTCGTTGACCTTGACATCACGATGGTGCCTGATGCATTGTCTCAGCATGTGCTCGATATCTTTGACCATAGAGACTCTCATATCCATATTTCAAGCACGAAAAGTTTTGAAGTGAAGCCAGAACATGTTCGACATGCTTTGGCTTCCTACTAGGTAAGTTACCATAGTTCGCTTACATAATCTATATTTTAGCCTAAAATGATGTAAGTGATAGCCTAATATATGATCCACATACAAACCTACTTTCGAATCATTTGTATGTAGATCATATTAGGCTATCACTTATATTGTTTTAGGCTAATATATAGATTATTTAAGCAAACTATGGTAGCTTACCCAGTGGGAAGCCGAAGACATCCCGAACATGTTTCGGTTTCACTTCAAAACTTTTTGTGCTTGAAATATGGATATGAGAGTCTCTATGGTCAAAGATATCGAGCAAAGGTTGAGACAATGCAGCAGGCACCGTCGTGATGTCGAGGTCAACGAGGTGCCGGAATGGTGTCCGATCGAAGGCACGTCGTTGATTATCGTCAAGATCTTGCAGCAGTCCTTGCTTTCGATCCACTTTGCTTGCCACTCTATTGATCACTTGACGCACTCGTCTCTGTCGTTGTGATTTGCCTCGTCGTTGGTATTTGATGGTTTGTTTTTATGTTTTTTGAGCTTCTTAACGGCAACCTCTTCCTGGGATGCCTCAGCCAAGCGGTGAGTTTTCGTTTTTTTTTTTTTGCGGATTGAAAACTTGATGGTCGACCCTGATCACCTTTGATTCTCGCTTACACCTAAAAACTTTATTAAATATTTGGGAACGTAACAGATAAACTGACATATCAAAGGAATAAACATTCTGTACTCCACCTTCGCAAAGTAAAATATTTCTTCTGCGCTATTTTTCTTTATATGAAACACCTGCCTCCTACCAAGCGTGAACTTTACTATAAATTCTAGGCTTATAGTACATTACTCCCTCTAGTTATGTTTATTCTTCATAGAGAAACATTTCATGTTTGCCAATGCACATTTTGTATGTTAAA
>CAAKMY010036053.1:16373-37374 GCA_901111285.1 Corrigiola litoralis
AGTAGGAAGAATAAACATAACTAGATGGAGTATATGGTAATTAAAGAGAATTTATGAACTACTCTTCCTTCTTGTTGTCCAACCATGGATTGACATGAAATTTCTATGCAAAATTGCAAATATATACGATGGCCAGCAGACTAACAGTTATTTATGAGCTCCAAACTGATACGGAGTATATGCCTATCTACTTTTATATGGTAATATATATATGAACTCACCTAGAAGACTACTACGTAGGAGTATGTAGTACTGGTGTATTTGCTCACTCAAAAATGGAAACGGATAAACATAACAATATAACATTGTCTAACAAGTACCACACTGATTCATAATGATATCTACAACACTAAAACTCTTACGCCCTCCAGTAATAATAGTCAAAGTATGATTCAGTAGCTTAATTCAGTTAAATAATTGTCATCTCTGAAGTTGAAGTGCACATAAAAGCTAACACAATGGTCAAAGCCAAAAGAAGAAAAACTAATGCTTTCGCTATAGTTATACACTTACTTATACGGAGTACCTTATACGATGCCATATTACAAAAGGAGCAAGATTCCATGGACTCAAATCATTCCATGTGCATATGTTTTTACCCCAACGGTGAAATGTTCAACTAACTATAGGTAAGTATCTTTAAATGTGGCAGTTGTAGTTCTTGACACTAAACAAAGAGTAAGGCAAGACTTCATCTGGGCGTCAACTGCTAGAAACTGGCAAAACATCTGACATGTTACAAAAGTTTGAGCTTAAAAAGGCGTCCTTGCAGTTCTGAGATTCCGACACCCGATGTTTCGGCTCTTGTCTCTCCTCCGTGAACCTTTTGCTTGGACTATATGTTCATGAGTCATTTCTCCACAAGTAGCAATTATATAAAGAATGCTCCCTTTGGTAGCACTAGTATAGTAGTACCTGTGTATGAGTGAATGCTGCCTTAAACCTTAGGTTTAGCCAACTCCAATACTCCATTAATTAGAGTTACTATAAGTCTATGACTAATAGCTACTATTATTGTTAGAGAAGAAAAAGATTGAAGGTTCAGAGCATAAAATTAGATTAAACCTAGTAAGATTGATCCCAGAATAAAAGAAATTGACAACAACTAGCCTACTCATACACCATAAGAGCTACTTTGACTATGCACTTCTGGCAATAAGCTTACTTCTGATGTTATTATCATATAAGATAATAAGCTTCCAAATGAGATCAAACCTGACTAGTACCATTATGTGACAATTGACATGTACACAGAAACAAAAAAAAAATAGTGCTTATGTCTATTATATAAGACAACCGTAAACAATGCAGAATGACTACACAGAACACAACAGCCACATTGCAAACGGGCAATGATTTTTACACTCCCCCATTTGATTTTTACACTCCTCATGTGAGAGGAGTAGATTCCTGCACAGGAATCTGTGCTCTCACATGAAAGGGGTGAGTAGGAGTGTAAAAATAAAAATGGGGAATGTAAAAATCAGTTTCCGTAGCAAACTAACAATATACTATAGCCACAAAACCTAGCTAAGTAGCTAGCCCTTTTAGATTTATTATAAATCCAATTATTATTAATAATAGAAGTCTCGAACTTCTATGTAACTACATAGTGCTCATTGTAAATTATGTCATCTAGGAACTAAGGAATCATTCGGAATCAAGAAGGAACTTAGGGAGTTAGGGTGTGTTAAAGCTTATTTGAGGCCCATCAATAAATATGACAAAATGGAAAAGGATATATTCTTTTATTGTGTGACTGAGATTCCAGATTTCCAGCAAGGGTCCAATATACATAATGTAGACTAGTGCAACTTCATGACAATCTATGCTGAGACAAATATTCTAAATTCATATGTATCCAGTATAAAACCCATGAAGCATCTAATTCTGTAGAAGTTTCATCAAGCAAAGAAAAGGAGGAATCTTAGCTACAGAAGATAAATAGGAGCATAAAAAAGAAACCTTTTTCCTTTATACAAAAGCTAGGGCTATAAAAAAAGCCTACATAAATCAAAGATACCTCTTTTCCAGTGAAGATCATTGAAATTGTACATCTAGCTTGTTGCTTACATTAATTGGCAGTCCAACATTTTGATGCTGCACAATCTTAAATGACAAACTACACAAATACAAACAAGGCAGTCATACTGTGATACAGCAGCATGTAAAATAAGCCACTACTATGCATATAGGTCTACACACCTACCAGCATTAAACTAGAACAAAGGGTAGATATCTTTGAAAACTGATCACATGTTCATTATCAGAGTGTACTAGGAAAACATACTCCGCAACTCTTGAACTTAACTCTGATCTAAAACATGACACCATATCCTCAAGATCTCAACTGCAAGTAACAGCTATAACATTTAAAATTAGTATGTCAAATATTTTGAAGAAAATAAAATTTGTAAAACCTGTACTTAGCTTTAACATCCAATATTAGTATAGGAATTTTTTTTGAAAAAAGAGGATAAAAATACAGGAGGAGATGAAATAAAACCCTAGAGGAGAAACAAGAGACAGGAATTTAGAAGCTTCAAAAGGGCTCATCATGAGAAAAATCACTTCAATGATGAGAAGTAGGAAGTTACAGAGAGTAGTCAAATGACTGACACAAAAATTCACAGAACAACCATGATAGCTAGCGTTGAAATTCTCAAACCAAAAACATAAATAATCCAACAAAAAAGGGAGAACATGAAACAGCAATGATGAAATCTCTTGTCTAATTTACCAAACCTTCTCTCAACAAACATAAAAACAAAAATATCGTCAACCCTTTTCATGATTACACCAATCTGCACACCTACAACCATCAAAAACGCAAACCATGTACCTACAAAACTCAACCAAAAAATGAAAATAAACAGAAAATAAATGAAACCCATCATCATATATCATGCAAATAACTGAAAAATACAGCAAGATTTATAACAGATCAAAATTCATATATTGATATATACCCACCATCAAATGAAGAAGAAAACTAAGGTTGATGATAAATTTTGATGATTTGGAAGCACAAATTGAGGGGAATGAAGCCTGGTCCGAAGGCACAAACTTAACACTGAAAAATATGTGATTTAGTTAGTAGCCTTCGTGCCAGACAACATTCCCCTCAAAGATCGAGTTTCCTACTTTATCATCTATCTTTCTCTAGGGAAGTTCACATTTGTGTGATGATGATTATTTGAGAAGATGATGATTTTTATTGGGGTTTGTGGAGTGAAACAGAGAACATAATGATGAGCATAATAATTTGAGAGAGAAGGGTGAGTTTAAGAGTGAGAGATAAGGGGAGAGTGGTTGTTTAGTTAAAAAGACACAAGAGGTGTACAAAGTACCCAAAACATACTACAACTACCCCCTTTCAGGCTTTTGACCACTCTGTTATGTTTCTTTCACTTTTACTAGTACTACTATCAAATTGAGGTAAACTCATCTAAGATAAAAGGGTATATATAGTTATTTAATTGCTAAGAAAATCAAGAGAAAATAACAAATAATTAAGTTGTATAAATTAATTTGTCACAGTTTCACTAAAATGATTTAGATTTTCACTTAGGTAAGCTAGTAAAGTTGAAGTTCTTAATATTGCATGTGACGTAATACATGATTTTCTACCAAGAATTATAAGCTCTGCTACTAAATCTGTTCAACAATTGTGCTTCAATACTGTGTTTTGTTCTACATGTCAGATATCATTATTTCACTCGATAACATATTCCAATTAATTTTCATAAGTGACATGTATTTGATGACATCAAGATCGAATACCTTAACTATTGTATAGAAATTTCATAAGCACTTAGTTTCTCAAATGGTTTTTCCAATAACCATTCAATATGTATTGCATAGCTTACTATATTTATGGTCGGTGTTATTGTTCAATATAAATTACATATGACAAGCTTCAAACACGTTTTAGAATATAATCATGTATTGTACGGGTCTAAATACTTGGTTAAGTTCATATTATGCTTGGCAACTTTAAAAATAAGTTATGCTAATGTATTATATTTCAAGTCTTTTAGGACCTAAAACTTATTTTAATTTGCTTGTGTATACAAGACTTATAGATATTCCATCATAATTTTATGAACTTGATGTTAATATTATATACAATGTAGTATCTTTAAAGCTAATAATAGAATTATAATATCAAATTCTAAATAAATAACTATGTTCAATTAAGTTGCCTAACTAAAATTATAACCACTCAAAGACGAATGCATTAATCATTTAATAAGTTGCATAACCGAGTCATAGAAGGTATCTTTGTATGAACAGATTCTTCAATTGCAAATTTGTTGGTGCGTATATATATGTACCACAAAATATTCTTAGTTCTTATTGACACACACCGTATTGAAACTAAAACTATAATGATCGAGTCAATGAGGTCTTACTCTAGGCCTCTAGTGATAAAACTAAAGTGTTATAAAATATATAAATATTTGTTCACATATCCAAAAACACACGAGGATTGTGAACAATTCAACGATTACTCACGTTATGGATCCTCAAGCGTTCAAGAATGTCGACATGAACAGAGTTATGAAATATGGATCAAGTGACACATGTGCACATTAATAGGGCAATTAAGTCATAAATCAGGATATCAAAATAGTTAAGTCAATATATAATGCCCTAGGTTGTGGTTTGGAAGATTATGCTATGATGTCAAAATCGCCAAATTTGGGGCTTACTAAAAAGAAATTACAAGTAGTAAAGTGATATTGATTTACAAATATCATACCGCTAGACCATCATCGTTATTTTGTTACTTGTTTAGCTATGTACTTATGTAGTCAACTAGTGTCATTGTTGTTGGCCGACTTTTCTTTACTACTTTTTCTACACGAGGCAAACATCATTAAAGACTGGCTACTTTAAAGTACAATCCCGGGGGATTTGCTCTGATTTCTCATTTTCATTCCCTTTTTTCTTTGCTTATTTATCAGCCTGGTTTACAAATTCTGGTCATTGGTTCTCCTATTTTCCACAAGTCAAGGAGTAAATTGGCTCAATATGGGCGTAACATCCGAAAAGGCACAGGTGATGAGGTGAGGTTGGCGGGAGCAGAATTCGCAGAGCCGAGTTTAGACTTGTTATCATATTTCTAAGTTCTAACGAGCTGCCTGCACACTAGATATAAAACATGCGTCTACTTTATAACATATTCACATCCATTATCCATACATCATACATGCAAGCTTAGGCTTAAATATTTTTCATTATTATGTTTGAAAGAATGTTAATACAGTGAGTTACTATAATTGAGTTGATATGTATCTTTTTTCAACTCATGTAGCGACCATTAGCAAAGTCGAGGTTAATCCAAAAACCCTACAAAATTTTGCCCTTATCTGATCATTGATGCTGCAAATCTTTCTCCGCTAGCCCATTTTAACAAAAGATGATCAGACTTGGGGTGTATTTGGTGAAACTGACTGAAAAGGTACCTGAAACCTGAAAAGTTAACCGAAAGCTTATCAGGTGATTGTAATTTTTTTTTCCGGTTCCCCTAGTAGCTTATTATTTCAGTCACCTTAAATCTATTTCAGGTTGTGTTACCAAACGACCTTAAAATTTAAAGTGACTGAAACTTTGGTCAAATAAGGTAAACTAGTCAAATAAGGTGACTGAAATGACTTACCAAACACACCTACTAGACATACTTACAAATACAAGCTTTATTCCAATCATGCACATCAGGCCTAATGACTTCTTTTTCTTGCATACGAAATTTCAAGGCACCATAAGAGCTCTCTTATATTCCTCAATACCATCCCAAAGAAAGTTCCTAGAGACATTTTTAATCTTGCTCACAACCCTTTTAGGCACCACAAAAATGTCTGTCCAGAAGGAATGTGAACTCATCAACACTGAATTGATCAAGGTAACCCTTATATAAGACAGTTTCTTAGCCCTCCAACCCTCTGATTCTCATCACTATTTTCTCCACTAGGATATTAAAATCCTAACCCTAAGTACTTAAAGGGTACCTTTACTTGTCACTTAATTCTTTCCTCACCAAATGCTACACAAAGAGCACTGAAACGTCATCTATCTACCATCACGAATGGATGGTCTCGTAGAAGAAATTCTCCTCTAGATATTTAGGTATGTTGTTTGTATCCAAAAATTAAAAGTAACGTTTGCTTTCTCTCTGAAAAGTAAGTAAATGCAAAGATATTTTTCGAAGCTATTACACTAAAATAATATATGTACAAACATGTATGAGTTTGATGCATATATGTACATACGTTTCAAAAGCTTATTAATGAAAGATAATGTAAGTTTAAGTTCTAGCCCTTTAAAATTTAAAACCTTGTTATAAAGTAATAGTTAGAGAGACAGAGATAAGAGGAGGAGGCAGAGAGTTGTATCTTATTCATCTCATATGAGGGGTATATATACATCAATGTCTTGGGAACCCTAGATACAATAGTTACATGGGAATTGGAAACTTCCCATATCTAATATATACACTAGAATATTAAGGAACATATGGACATCCACATAATATTTCATAACAAACCTCACATTTTTTAACGAAATTTCACACACCAAATCAATTGAAAGTTCACTCTTTAAAGTACAAGCCTCACTTCTTTAGTATATATTGCGATACTTATCTAATTTGAAAAAGCTCAATTCGTTTAGAGGTAAAATATAGTCATTTAATTTTAAAGTGTATTATTTAAAGTTAATAGATGATGTGTCATACTTGATTTCTCTGATATAACTTTTTCACTCAAGAACTACCAAAGTACATATAATAAGAAAATAAAGGAAAAAGATAAGGTTAAGGCTTATACTTGATGTAATTTTGAAGCATATTTCAACTTGGCAAAATGCTTGAATTGACCTAAAGTTAAACTACGACAATTCAAGACATGGCAACTTTTGACATATAATGATACAAAGGCCGAACAAGCTCCCTATGTCACCAAAGGTATGCACCCCAAAATGGCTACCTACTGAATGCCCCTATGTGACCAGCTCTGCCTAACATTGATATCCTCCTAAATCCTAAACCCTCTTCCCTGAATTGGATGTCGATGTCCATGTCGATATCAATATCATGCAATTAGCTAGCCTAGTGAATAATAATCGAGGACCATTAAATGTATTTGGTTTGCTAAAGCGGAATGCTAAAGTTTTGTAAAACTCACGGTTATACTAATATTTGAGTTTAGCTTAGTTACTTTCAATTCAGTTTAACAATTCTATTCTAGTTTCAGCCGAAAACCACATTACATGTATATCTAAAATAGTAGAATACTAATATACTACAACCCCCCAATTATAAGTATTAGATACGCCATTGTTCATAGTGTGCTCAAATTTTTATTCGGAAAATTTACGTGGTATTCCCGTGGTTTGACATTTTTTACGTGATATCCACGAAATTAAGTTTTGTCACATTGTATCTATGAGGTTAGTTTTTTACCGCGAGTGGTAGCCCTCTGCTAACAAACGTTAACTTTTTAGCCGCTTAGAACCTGACATGACACGTCAATTTAAAAGAGATTAACCGTTTTTGCATATGGTTTCCCTGAGGTTTGCCTATTGTTCTACTTATAGTATCCTTGACGTTTGTCTGTTTTGCACATAGTATCCCCGGAGTTTGTCAATTTTGCACATAGACCTATAAATGGGGTATTTTGGACATTTGGTCTCTAAAAGGCATAGAAATTGGCTTTTTAAGACATATGCCTTGTAAGTGGCTTGCAAATGCTGTCGTTTTTGATGTAGTGCTCAATTACAGAGATACTTTGGATGTAAGCATTTTTTTGAAAGAACTATGAATATAATGCTCCAAAGTTGCAGAATCTAGTCATTTTATTTCATAATTTCAGACACTACATAACTTATTACAATTTCCTTCATCTTCATTTAGATCGTAGATAATTCATAATTTATTGAGTGTTTGTGTTGTGTTTATGAGATTATAGACAAAGTGGTTGTTGGAATAAAAATTTTGGAATTTATAAGTACTATAAACCAGAATCTGCAACGTGACCCGTTATTATCCAAAATTGGGTATCACATGTGGAGCATGAGAATCTCAGGGGTACCATGTGTGGAACATGCAAACTTTAAGGGTACCATGTGCAAACCATGCAAACCTTAGGGGTACCATTTGCGAAAACTGTTAATCCTTTGTTTTAATGGCATGTCACGTCATCAACTTAAGGGCGAAAAGTTGGCTTCTGTTGAAAGAGTAGTATCGCGTGCGGTAAAAATAATCTTAGGGATACCTTGTGCAAAAACTTAATTTCTTGGATACTGCGTCCAAATTGTCTAACCATGGGGTACCACGTAAATTTTCCGATTTTTATTAGTTTAAGTCATAGATGAGCTTGATACTTTGATAAGTTTTACATGAAAATAGTGATCCACCAAACATATTATGCTCAACTAAGTTTACAAGCAAAATGTTGTTACGTACAGCTACAAGTAGACTCTAGAAAAAGGATGAAGCAAAAACTTTTGTTGTGTTGAGTTTATATGTAATTGAAGTTATCATATTTCTTTAGGGTTCATCTATAGTGACCTAAATCTATGTTTATAGTAGATTACTATAATATGTTTGCATTTGATTTCTGATTTGCTCTTATCCCTTGCTTCTCCAAATTAAAATAATTTAAACTAGTTTGCCAAAAACACATTTGAACAAAAACAAAGTCGCAAAGATTGAAACAAATGAGGATTAGTTAATTGTCAATGAAGTTCTGGTCTAACGATATTGAACTATAGAATCATTAGGTTTAAGACTATATGGAAATTTATATGAATTCAGTAAGTGGTTACCAAATTCATGCTCACATTTTCAAGTTAAAAAAAAAAATCCCAAAAATATGTAAGAGGGTGACTACCAATTTAAACCGATATCTACCCATAGTCGGTATGTATCACATATTGACATTTCTTCTCCTCATCCATTGTTGCGGACTTCACGCCTTAAAAGACAAAAAAAAAGCCTAAAACGGAAAACATGATCAAATTGGAGTGATGAATATGGGCCTCAAGTTCCTGCTAGTTGGAGCGGTTGGTGTGGTGTAAGCAGTCCAGAGCGGAACTGTTATAGGATTTGTATAATTAGTCCAATGGCAAGGGCTAAAGCCTGACGGGCCTACCAGCATTAAGTAGCTGGTCTAGTTAGATGGATGTAGAACTGGGACTCGCAAATCACAATTCAGTTTGAGCTAATCATTTGCATTGCGGCTTGACTGACATGGGTATCTCGTCGTCTAGAATTCTATTGAAAATTGAGAATAAAGACTTTTTTTATTAGTTTTAGTGGTTAGAGGTTTTTTAGCCAATTATTTGATTAGGGGTTACGATTCTTATCAACAATTTTGTGCACACGTTTCAAACAAAAAAATCAACCTTTTTTTGGGTAGGTAATGGGTGGATGACATATTGAGTCAACATGCACCCGGTGATAACAGAAGTCACTGCTCCCTTTTCCGATTCTCTCATATCATCGGATATTAGTCAGTTTCGACACCACTCTCTTATAGAGATTTGAAAAATTCTCTATATATGTAGGGGATGTAAAACCCTTATCTAAAAGGGTGGTATTGAAATAGGGTGTCATGTGAGAACTAATTATAACCGAAGCTTCATGAAAGTGATTTGTAATTGTTTGATTCAGTTCATTAGTTCAACTCCATTTAATGTATTTAATTTCAACTCAGCCTCTAATAATTGTAATAGTAGTAACACCAACAATATATAATATTAACAACTAAAAATAGGTAAGTAGCTTCAAAAATAAATAGACTGTTAATAGTGACGGTCTAATTTCTACTTTAAACTAGGCCTAGTCTTAAATAGAGTTAAAATAGCCATTTTTCACTAACACTGATAGAAAAGTGACCATTTTAAAATAATCTAGTGTTAACTTAAAATAAATTTGATGGCCTCATACAAGACTTTCTCTCAAAAGTATTAACAATAACAATAACAACAATAATAATTGCTATGATTATAACACTAATGACAAAAATATCTATAGCAGAGACGTTTTAAACATAAATAAATTATAATTGTTACTTGTCAATATTGTTATATAAATTGATTGTTGAACTGAAATTTAGAATATCATTTCAACTCCTTTAGCTAATTTCATATTCTTTTAGTTGATTTCTGATGTATAGTTACTTTAAGCTTCTTCCTGTATATTTTAGTTTTAGTTCTTTAAGCTATTTTTAGGTTAATATATTTAGTTCAACTTCTTTCAATTAAATTAATTTAGACTAATTAAATTCTTTTTAGTTCCTTAAAAACAATTCAGTTCCATTCAACTCTTCTCAATCTAATTCAATTTAGCTCCTTTTTTTATTTAAATTTAACGAGTTTTTTGCTACGAATAATTTATCAATCCTCTGCAAGCTTATTTCGATTAAGATATGTACGGAGTATATCCTAAACTCCTGAGCAGCAGAATTTATACCATGTTCCCAAGAGCATGTGCTCCCACCCAAATTTCTTGTACCTTTTGTCATTTTTCTTGTACCTTTTCAGATTAGATACAAGAAAAACACTAAAAGGTACAAGATTTCCGAGTTGGGAGCACATGCTCGCGGGAGCACCTAATAATTGGCCCCTTAGCAGTCTCATACTCTTTTTTTTTCTCTTTGTAACTATTTTTCGTGTTGATACAGGTGGATACAAATTACTCAATCCTTTGTTGGCGGAAGAGATAAGTACATTAATTAGTCTCCAGACTCCACTAAAAAGAATGATCATTTTATCATCATCTTCAAACAAGGACATGACCTCAAGCTAATCCTTTCCAAATTTGAAACTGGTCAACTTTGAAATTACTTAGTTTTCCACAAACACTGGATATTTGTTGATGATTAGACTTTGAATATGTTTAGAGAATATAATCCAAGTCATGCATGGAATAACATACATGCAAGGCCATTAATGTGGTGCCACTCAGCAGCCGACACGACTTCAGAGACATTCCTTGCAATAGACATACCGTATTTGAGGGTGCCCGCATCATAATACAGTACCAAGGATTAAAACGGGAAATATGAAATAAATAATCACAATCATAGCCGTCTAAGACAAATTATGTCGTTTTCATTTATAGTAGTTGTATTTTGTATGATAGGCCACTTTACCATATTCATGGTGAAAAAGGCTAAAATTTCCTTGGAATTGACAGCATAGTCTCCAGCATTTCGACAAGTAGGTTTTTGGCTTAGTCCACGTAGAAGATAATAGAGAGCATGAAACAATATTGGCAACAATGTTTTCGTAAGATGGGGACTTACCTTGACAAATCTGAGTACCAACACTTTCTTTTTACCTAACTTGTCCTTTTATCCAGAAATCACTTTAGTTAGTACTACTACTTTTCTTATCTCAAGTGTATGAATGAGTCTCTATCTTATCATTTACTTACCACCAACAATGGGAACCCCATTGAGGGGCCAAGCCCAAGAAGAGAAATTGTATTGATGACAACTAAATTAGATAACATCAACTAGAACATCAAACAGGAAGGACAACTACATATACATCATAAATCTTTTACTAATATGTACCAAAAAAAAAAAACCTTTTACTAATGTGCATAGTTCGTCACAAACACTATAAAGATTCGAAATAGGAACATTGACTAGTTGATGTGTTAAGTTATTATTATGAGAATTTAGCCAAATTATAGTTCAAACTCAGTATGTCATTGAACCTGATCTTGTGGTGTTACATACTTACATGCATAATTTTAATAAATGCGTTAAGTGGAGTTCTGGAGACTCAAGCGGTCAAGCACTCAAGCTTACAAGAGAGGTCTCAAGTGAAGGCCTCCAGGATAAATCTTAGATAATAATAATACTCAAGTGATGGTTTTTTTTTTTTGGTGTCTTAGGAGTAACCCCACCGGCTGTAGGGATAGTATCCTTCGGGGTACTGAAGGCAATGGGTAGCCCCTCCCAAATTTGGTTGCTCCATACACAAGAGTCAGGATTCGAACCCCTGACCACTTGTTCAAGTGATGGTTTTTCGTTGATGGTAAATCCTACTTATTTTGTTTGGTTCTTAGTATTTCGCTTGTATTTATTTAATTGATAAAGTCCGTCTTGCCAGTTTGCAAATTCGAAATTTGTCGGTATAGAGGTATAGATTCGAAAGGCCTGTTTGACACACATTTTTTGACTTTTGTTGCACATTGTGTAAACGAATACATTTCTTCTTTTTGCAACAGTCTAAACAAACGAAAAAAGACAAATAAACTAAACAGAACATTCAAGCAACACATTTCTTCTGTATCCCACAGTAGTAAGAGCATGCACTACAGGTACTGATTCTCGATCAACTTCGATGACTGCAGTCTTGCTAGCCCTATCATCAATAGGAGCAGCTTACATTTAAAGAGCCTTAAGTTCCAATATAAACCAAGAGAGGTGATATGTTAGTAGATGGACTTGCTAAGTGTTGGTGGTTTGAGGAAATTGATGTCATGATTAGCTTCTCATGATCAGTTTCTTTGTAACTTTACTTTCGTTCCTCTGTTACTCATAGAAATTTCTACAATGAGGTAGCCTCACGCTTTAATGTGCGTTGAGGACCAATAATTTACCACAAGAATATTATCGTATGCTCAAGAATTATGTGCAAACAAGACGGAAGGGGTTATTATCGTATGCTCAAGAATTTGGTGTTATTAGGCGAAAACGATGGTCCTCTCGCTGTCATAAGCCCACTTGTTACCAGCGGCTGATAGTTCTCTATTTCATGGGGATTCTTATCTATAAAACCGTACCGAAGGCAAATGATGTTGGTTTCCACTTTGTCGCCTCAACTACTCATTGTCCGAAACACTTGAACGTAGCAATGAAGGAAAAGATGAGGCCTATAAAGTACAACGAGAAAATGAGTATGTGAACGTTGATAATAAAACATCATTGTTTGGGGAAATAAGCTAGTTATATCAGTGTGTACATGTATAACTTGCTATAACACTACCCTCAAACAAAGCCTTTAGGAACTACATGAACATAAGGAACATATAGTCTCCTGAATCCTTCGTAGTTCCAGAGAAGGCACAAATGAGTTTATAAACCCGAACTTTACCAGATAAAGAATTTAGAACCGTTAGCATCTGGGATCCCTCAACTTCTGCAACATGCATACTTGCCTATTGCATAGCTTTCCAAGATACAAATGTGCAAGGGACCCCGGATGTCACCAAGCTCAAAGTTAATCTGCCCGAGTCTGAAAAACTGACACGAGACCATATCAATCCGAAACTATAGTCAACTAGCTCAAGATAAGCAAACAAGACGGAACGCATATCTCTTAAGCAAAAACGCTGAATCACCCAGCTAAGTTTAAACTGCACATCCAATTCTTTTTCATCCACTAAATAGTAACATACGCAAATCATATCAGGAGCATGTCATATAGCTGGAAACTTCCCGTACAAATTGTGTTCACTAATTTCATAACAGCACGTCATCCTTCCATTTAGCAAAGTAACCAAATAATCTATAACGTAACCTATTGAAGAAATCTAGTGGATAGCTAGTTGGTGGACCAAAATAAATCCTAACTGCAGCCAAATCACTCAGTACAGAAAGCAGATAGAGACAGGAGAACTTGTACCGACATTGGATACAAGAATATAGTGTTTCGAGAAGGCAGCAAGAACTTTAAAACAAAGGCCAGAAAAAATTGATCTAACATAAGAATTTATGTTCTAACATTCTGTTCTCTCAACATAATTTATACATAAACTATAAGGAGACTTGAAATAATATCACGAAAACTCAGGTAGATTAAAATCGTGACTCTTATACCCAAATTACATAGATTATTCTCCAAATTTCTGATATGAGTGGCAGCTTAAAATTGGTTGCACAGTTGCACACTGCAAACAGACTCGTGAAAGTATAGAAATGTATCACCACCAAACTATTAGTCACCCAAAAACTCAGATAACAGGACCAAGAATTATAAAAAGGATTACTTGTTTTACTGTCTCTTCCCTCCTTCACAGCTAAATTTGGTTCATGAATTCTCCGCATCTAGGACCACCTTCAGCAAGTTAACTTTTCCTAACTTTTACAGGAAACCCATCTACTGCCTAGACGTAGTAGAAAATGTTAGAAATAATGACTTAAACCACTATTGTGAGGCCACATTCTTGGTATAACCAGTGAACAATGCACACGGATGGTGACGTGGTATCAGGTTTACAAAGGCCTGATAAGACACATTGAGTACAAAAAACGGGGATTTGACAACAAAAATAATGCAAACTAGAGGCATATTTGTGACATAATATTCTCACATGAGATGTAATTGACCAATAGTCCTTGTTAGTTACGGAGTATTACTTATTACTAATGGCAAGCCCTTAAAACAGAGCTATGTCTAGGAGCATCAGATCATTTCTCAAATAACTATTACGTGGATTCGCCAATGAGTATCCGAAAAGGGTACGCGTCTAATGTCGGAGGACTCAGCCTTATTTTTCTTAAAATGCTTATAAGTTTTTGTCTAAAACTGAAGTGTCAAGGTTCCATGCCCATGTCGAAAATTTGGGCATCCGACAAGGGGTACGTAAGGTGAAGTGATAAATCCAGGTAACATATATTGACACCAAGTCTAGTACCAATTTCCTGTGTCTTTATCTCAGCAAAATTCACCTTTGGCCATTCTCTACAAGAGAGGAAATTCACATACCTAGGATCCACTTTCCATGATCTAGTGCTGCACACAGTAAACGGAAATGACAGTGGGTCAGTGGTGGTTGAAACATAGGCGCTTTTGGTGACGAGGTAAACAGAGAATGAATCTACTGCTTCACCTCGAGAGGTTCAGTGACCGAGATATTATCATGGCCTGATTAAAACAGCTATGTCTCTTTCGTATCTTTTTCATTAGAAAACCCATATAACCAACCTCTGGTGGGTCTGCAGTAAGCAAGCAATTACCTGCACCCATAATAGCCGTTGAACACAATCAAAAGGAATACAGCTGCTACTGAGATTAAAATAGAAACAAAAAGAAGAAAAGATATGTAGAGATACTCCACAACATGAGTGAGAAAGTTTCCTACGATAACTGGCCCCATTGGCTTTAGATAAACCATCATTAATTACCCATTGACATGAAAGCGACCATAATTAATAAATTTTTCATGGCTGACTATATATCCCCAAGCCTCTCCTCTTACGCAAGGCTCTAAAACATATTCAATTCATGATCATAAGTACTTCAGGAGGGGAGTTAATTATTATCACTAAAGATAAACAAGATGATGCAAGGAAGAGAGCTCTCCCAGGAAGCAACAGAAACTGATATTGAGCCCCTCAGTCCCGAAGAAGAACAGCCACCAACCACGAGGAAGAAGAAGTGCAAGAACAAAAGAAGGTTTAGTGATGATCAAGTAAGATCACTTGAGACTATATTTGAGTCGGAAACAAAGCTTGAGCCAAGAAAGAAGGTGCAAGTGGCTAGGGAGCTTGGGCTGCAGCCACGGCAAGTCGCTATATGGTTTCAGAACAAAAGAGCCAGGTGGAAATCAAAGCAGATAGAAAAGAACTACAGAATACTCAAATCAAACTATGACAATCTAAAAGCTCGATTAGAGGCCGTCAAGAAAGACAAAGCATCCTTGCTGCAACAGGTATGTAGCTTCTACTGTTCCCAGTTTAAACATTTCGTCGTACTGTCTAGTGTCTACTCATAGTTAGCGAAGTTGAAATGCTTTTGCAGTAGATAATAACACTTTTAAGTGACAGATGCAGGAGCTACGTATCCTCTTAGAGAAATCCAATGAAGGAATAAAAGACAGCAAGGATTATGTGGCCAACGGGCAAGACATCAGTGGCGAACATGGGGACAACGTTCCAGGATTAGCAGCAAAATCAAGCAGCTTACAGGAGGAAATGGATCACCAAGCTGTGAGTTACTCAGATGATGACAAAAGTGGAAACATAGCATACTTAGGCCATGAAGAACCTGAACTTCTTAACATGAGTGAAAATTTAGATGGTACCTTAATATCGCCAGTGAAATGGTGCAGCTTTGATGCAGGGAGTCTCTTTGACCAGTCAAGTACTAGTTCCCACTGGTGGGAATCTTGGACTTGAGAAATCTAGAATAAGTGGTAGCATGACATAGAAACTGGTTGTTTGTTGGATAGGCACTTATAGGCAGGAGATATCAAGAACATTCAGTGGCTGGCTGCCCATTGTGTATGTTAGAAAGAACAAGGAATTTTATTACACCCACACGGCCACACCGGTTCAAGGTGCAGCCAGTGGCAAGGATAAAAATAAGTTCCACGAAATTGCATTGGTGTAAGGCACTATTCTGTGATTTATGTGATTGCTAGAGTGTATGAGCAGTATTGTACCAAACTGTAAATGGGAAGTAGTTTGTACAATTTTCTTAGAACTTAGTATGTAAAGATTGTAAGTCAGTGCAATGGAATAAGAGATAAATCCATGATTTGGCGTGCGTTCATAAGCTGTTTTTTTTCACATGTAGAAAAGGAAGAAAAGAGGACCTAAATTTAGAAGAAATTTCACATTCACGCACAACTTTCTGAAGTAAGAAACTAAAAGCAGAAGAGCTACATGTCAGCACCTTAAAGTGCATAGACAAGGTATGATTGCACAAAGAGGGGTCAAAAGGAGAGTCCATGATTTTAAGTACTTAAATGTATGGCAAATTCCTCATCAATTAGTGGTAGTACGACTCAGAACTGAAGGCTATCATCACTTTTGCGTGGTTGCTTAGGAGAATCAAGATGATCCACGAAGGGCAGTCAATATTTTCTCTTGTGCTTGTTAACAATATCACATCCATCATTTACAAGTCGCCTTTGATTATGGACTTCGTGATACTAAATCAGAGACAACAACATCTAGGTATTGCTCAATGCTCAAGCTATTTTCAGGACCTTACATGCATGATCTGTCTGTCTATTCTTTCTTGCTCAATGCTATGGAAGATCATATCCAAGGAATCAGTCCTATGACGTCTGGAGTACGAATAGCAGTCTGCAAACATGCAGAGAAAATCGTGTCTCCCAAAAGAGACTCAATAAGGCATATACCAACAACAGTAGTATTTCATAAGCATCTATCTACTACAAACAGTATAGTGGAGAAAAAGAGCTAACTTTAACATAAGAAAACATTTTAGGAATCAGGAAATTTCTAAATCCGTAGGCTCAAGTTGCAATAATTTAGAAATTCAAGTTGCAGATGTGACATTTCTAAACATAGCATGAAGATGATCTGCTTTTGGAGCCATCTTCACTTTGGCTGTAAACTATTTCAAGTTGCCACACAACTTTTGAAACTAACTGCCATATTAAGTTTTTCTATATAAAAGAAGCAGACATGCATATAAAATACAGGAAACATACCTCAACATAATTCCCAATGCCTCCAAAAGAAATATTGCCTACGATAAAGATGGTACTCCTGTCAGAAGCTTGATCAGAACTGAACGGAACTGCTTATGTAAAAACAGAAAAACTGTTTACATGCATACAAACATAATCTTCAATTAGTAAAGGAATAAACGACTAGAACCGGCAGTCTGGCACAGAGGTGCATGTGTGCAGGAAGGTAGAGCTCTAAGTCTGTAGAACCAAATCTTAAAGGCAAAGGATGTGCTCTCCATACAAATCCAACAGCACAAAGGACCATTTCATCTACATATATGCTACTTCTGTAATATGGCAATGATCACACATCATGATGCTATTTCCTCCAATTTGTGGAACCGATCTAAAAAGTTTTAATATTGAAAACGAGGATCACTCTATTTGAGTTCATGCCTAAAAGAATGATTTGGATTCATGCAAAAAGCGTTATGTTGGTTTAATAATTAGTAGTCCACACAGCTCATAAGTTCTAGAACGTGATAAACTGATAATGCTTGATCCCGAACTGATACAAAAGTATCAAAGAACAAACCAAGTCAAAAACTATATATCCTTCACCACCACTACTTCCAAACAAGGATACATCAAGAATTTGGATACCAACATTTGTAGTTACTACGGAGTATTTCATATGAGCAAAAACATGTCAAGTACATGAAGTGGATTCAAGACAAGACACAAAATACTTGCAATGTTACATCACTTCACTTAGCAGTTGGGCGTTTGTTTAGAGCTTAGGTATGAGTATGGAATCCCACGATTCCATTCTCTTTGTTTGATTTAGCTTTTTTAAATCCTAAAACCTTATTCTATAAGAATCATGGTCCAAAAAAGAATCATCAACTCATACCTTATTATATATGAGTTTCTGATCATCTTCCTTCCTTAATTACATACTTACACTGAATCGTAGCGAATAAAATTCCAACCTCATAGCCACTATGCTTCATTCTTTATTCCAACTCGATACCATCTATATTCAAAAGAACACTCATTTTCCTCATCTTCCTCTTTAGTTTTACAAGCATGAAGAATGCAGAACAAGAATTATAAGTAGGACCTTGTTAGCTATCTCATTATTACCATAATATAGGCAAAGTTTACTTTTCTACTTGCTTCATCTAAAAGAAATAAAATCACTAATCAAAGCAGTTTCTTGTTGGTTTGCACATATTGTTGATTCATCTTAATTCTCAGACGAACCTTTCTTCAAAAATAAAGTGCCAAATTGCCAAGATCATATGACACCTCGACACTCAACATCACACCAAACCACACATGAAACACCTTCTAAAGAAACCAAATTTGATCCTTTGGAGGTGCATGAATCGGACAATGATATCTAGGCAATTTCAAGTGAACTAGGATAGTATAGCTAAAGAGTCATCCTGAAATTATGCTTTGAACCATAAGCTAAATGTTTCATGCTTAAATAGCACACTGCAATATAACTATCACATCAAAATACCCTACACATCACATAGTCTAAATTACAAAACCTTCAATTATAGCCATATTTCATCCTATGACACAAAGGTGCACAAATTGAAACAAGGACTTCAAAGGCAATTCCAATTGAACTATGATGGCGTAAATTTGTTCAGTTCGATTCTCATTTGCGACTTTGTGCACTTTTTATTAGACCCAGAAAAAGGGCTAACCAAAATTATATTTTTGACCCAAAAGTTACAGACTTTATGCTAAAAGGCCATAATGCATCACAACCATCATATCAAAATTGCCTGAGCTTCATAACAGTTCACAAAACCATAAATTTGAGTGAAAAGCATCCGTGAATACATAGCAAAAATTAACCACTACAACACGATATTTTTTTTTTTTATCATAAAAGTAAACGGAACAATGTTTGCTCAACTAAGGGATATAAATTTCTAATTTGACTTAGGCGTGCACGAAGCTGAGTTAATTTAGCTTTCATAAGACATAAATAGTCTTCTTTAATTTAGTGTAATAAGACCAGCATAAACAGTGGAATTATCAAATGTGGGGACCATAAACATTGGATTATGTCATATGGGTCCTTGAGAAATCAAGACGCAATATTAAAGGGGGACAAAAGTGTTAACAAAAAATAAAGGTGAAAGCAAGAAACGTCATGAGGATTAAGCAAGTGGGCAATTAAAGAATAGTTTAAGGTTAATAATGGGTTGAGTGTTTGGACTTAAGGAGTAATAAATTATTGACAATAGAAAAAGTAAGATTAGGCAAACAAAAGCAAATTTGATTAAGAAAAGTAGATGTACACTTATGACAGTGACTGCTCTTTCTCCATCCCACGTACTTACAAATTAATTAATGACCAAAAGAGAGGCAAAATTTAGCTTAATTGTCGGTGTATATGTTTACGCTGAATATAAGTATATTTTGATCTGGTAATTGAACATATCTGACAGTTTGGCCGAGTGGTCTAAGGCGCCAGATTTAGGCTCTGGTCCGAAAGGGCGTGGGTTCAAATCCCACAGCTGTCATTTTTTTTTCTTTTTTTGCGAGAGAACTAGGAAGAAAGGAATAGTGAAATTAGGGCTTCATGTGAAGTATTTATTAGGTATCATCAACCATATTTTTCTTTTGACATCTATTTCGTATGAGACGTACTACACGCTTTCCACAAAACAAATAAAGATTAAGTGTTATTTTCCTAAATTTACATGATATTTTATATGTTCTCAAATTTTCCGTGGCCAGAAATTTTTTATAGCCACCATATAGTAAATCGTAGACGTTGAATTTTTAAGACTCAAGAGTCATTGATTAATTTAACTTTTTACAAAATAATGAGCGATTGTGACTAAAAAAAAAAAAAAAAACAATGCCATGATCCTTTTGTTTCCATGGCTACAAAATTAGCCTGAAAACTCATGTACAGGGAATTCTCAAGGTTGGGACAATACTAGGACATATTAATAATATTGGATCACTCATGTCAAATGAATATGCTAACTTTCGGTGTTGAACTGCTGATAATCTCAGTAGAGATCAATTTAGTTCAATTGAATTCGTACATGTAATACTGTTTATACCAGAGCTAACTTGATGAAAATCCCGAACTTGAAATTTTAATTCTTAATTAGCATCTAGTCTTGGGAGAGAATGTTACTTTTACGATAAAAGTAAATGGGGTCCATGTTGAACCAACAAAGATAATAATCTCTTATTTGGATAGGACTTGAAGAAGATTTGAGATAAATTGCTTCACAAAGAGCTTGTTTACTTTATCATTAAATAAACGGTATATCTTAATAATTTGTGCTTAACTAAAATCAAAATACATAATCTTTTTTTTTTTTTTTTTGCTGCACCCGTAAATGATTTGCGATTAACTTATTACTTGTTTCTCAACTTTTATTTACAAGTCTATATGGAGTATCACCTAATTCATATGTCATATATTTTATTAATACCATATATAGAAGAACTCATTTCGAGTAGAAATTAAGACGGCGTCATTAAGTGATTCTACATTTCCACTACCAAAACCGGCAAATTATAACATACCCCCCGGTGCATGGATCTCTTCGTGCCCCCACA